>JAJHIY020000517.1:1335000-1375000 GCA_022114975.2 Lampris megalopsis
GAGTGCAGTGCTGATGGATGCACCGCCCGAGTTTTTCTTTGGCTTGGAGAAGAAGAACGGGCAAAGCAAGTGTATTCATGCTCTGCGTTCCGCTACAGGACAAGAACTCAGAGACTCTGATGCAATACGGAGGCGAGCATTTACTCCGAGCTTTACATACAGTGAGTATGTTTTTACTCTGAGCTTTACAGCAGTGAGTATGGAGAAGACAAAGAACTGTTTAGATACTTCTGTGAACATTTGCCCAAAGTCCCAGAAGAAATCAATGCTGAGTTGGGAGAACCACTGGTTCTGCAAGAACTTTTCACAGCCTTGCAAGGCATGGAAGGAGGAAAGGCCCCTGGCATTGATGGAATTCCAATGAAGTTTTATAAAGAGTTCTGGAGGGAGATGGATGAAGATCTTTTAACAGTTTTTAATGACAGTTTTAAAGACACGCCACTACCGCTAAGCTGCAGGAGAGCAGCAATTACTCTCTTACCAAAGAAAGGAGATCTACAGGAGATTAAAAACTGGTGTCCTCTGTTTCTTCTCTGTACAGATTATAAAATCCTTTCCAAAGTGCTGGAAAAAACAGACAGAGAGGTGATGGACTCAGTAATTCACCAAGATCAGACATACTGTGTGCCTGGTAGGTCCACTCTGGACAATGTGGGCTTAATTCGAGATATCTTGGAAATCTCTAGTTCTTTGGACTTTGACACTGGTTTCCTTTCTCTGGACCAGGAAAAAGCTTTTGACCGGGTTTAGCACCGTTAGCTCTGGAAGACTTTGGAGAAATTTGTTCTCAGCCCAGGACTTATAGCTCTGATCAAGGTTTTGTACCAGGACTTTGAGAGTGCACTGAAAATTAACAGAGGTCTAAGTGCCCCCTTTAAAGTGTGTAGGGGGGTGAGACAGGGCTGTTCCCTCTTAGGGATGTATTCTTTGTCTATTGAACCCATGTTATGTAAGGTATAGGGTAGTATTGAAGGTTTGTTTTTAAAGGATTTTAACAAAAGATATGTTTTATCAGCTTATGCAGATAATAATACCATTATTTTTGTCAAGAACCTGGAAGAGATTACAAAAAACTGGAGGGAATTTTTAAAGATTTTGGAACCATATCAGCTGAAAAGGTCAATTGGGGAAAGAGTGAAGCATTGACAGTGGGGAGTTGGAGGAGGGGGCTATCCATTCTGTCAGGGGGGTTGACATGGAAGAAGGATGGTTTCAAATATCTGGGGGTGTACCTTGGCAATGAGACGATAGTTCAGAAGACCTGGGTGGATGTGGTAGAGATAATAGAAGGAAGGTTAAACAAATGGAAATGGATGAAGCCACAAACGTCCTTTAGAGGCAGGGCACTAGTCATTAACAACCTGATTGCTTCTGCTCTCTGGCACATGTTGGCCTGCATGGAGCCACCTAAAGGCCTAACACAAAAATACAAGGCATCTTGGTGGACTTTGTTCTGGGACAAGTTACATTGGGTGCCCCAGAGTGTGTTGTTCTTACCAAAAGAGGACGGCGGACAAGGTCTAGTATACACAGAGAGCAGAGTAGCTACTTTCAGATTACAGTTTGTGCAGAGATATCTTACAGGTCTAAAAGATGTTGTTTGGAGAGATCTGACAAGCGGCATCTTGAGGAGGGCGGCTGGTCTGGGTTTACACACTGTATTTTTTTTAATGGATTTAAGTTTTTTAAAACTACTCACTTTTTAAGACATGGAATTTATTTAAATGGAAGAGACTGGAACCTACAAGCTCTTTGCACTGGCTATTGGAAAAGCCTCTTATTAATGAGGCCAGAATGGATGTTCAGGACAACACAACACCGGGTCTCACCAGCATGCTATGACCACTGAAGTGGTCACTCTGAGGAGAATGGCAGATATAGCTGGTCCTGGGCTGACTGACACCCAGGCTGTGGCTTCTCTTCTCGGGCTGAGATCTATTCGACAGACCAGGAGCATTCTAAATATGTGGATTGGAGACTGACGGAGGAGGAGTTAATGATGCTGCAGGAGTACAGTAGTTGAGTGGACACTCCTGATGATAATGATCCTTTTCCGGAGCGGGTTTTTTTTTTCAAATCTGGATGGAGTCTCCGTTCCCCTATTAAACATAGTGGACTGCAAATATGTGAATTTGTACACAGTTAAAGAAAAAACTGCATATAATTGTTACGTGAAAGCTCTGAACAAATGTAAACTGGGTGGGAGAGTTGCCACAGTGTGGAGACAAGAACTAGATGTGGGCAGTGGGGTGAAACCAGTATTTCTGTTTGTGTGTGTGTGTGTGTATATGTATGTATATATATATATATATATACAAAAACACACACACACACACACATATATATATATACATATATATATACATGTACACACACACACACACACACACACACACACACACACACACACACACATAGAAATATACATTATGGCGTAGAAAGCCCGGTGTGCTTTCCCTCTCATCTCATGAAGCATGAACTGCTTCATTAAAATGTCCAGGTGAACTTGGTTTTAATCCTAGACAGGTGTGGTGTGTGCAGTCCTCTACATGTTTTGTACCAATTGAGAATTTAGGTAGAACGTGCTGAGATCTGGATCGTTTTTGGAATATCGTTATTTTGGTCTTTTTGGGGTTTACTGTCAGGGCCCAGGTCTCACAGTAAGGTTCTAGCAGATCCAGGCTCTGCTGTAGGCCATCTGCTGTGGGGGACAGCAGAAGCAGGTCATCTGCAAAGAGTAGGCATTTCACCCCCTGATGGTGGAGACCTACCCTGGGGACAGAGGACTGTTCTAGTATAGCAGCCACTTACTTCATTGATGCAGATATTGAAGAGTGCAGGGCTGAGGCTACAGCCCTGACAGACACCTCGCTCTTGGGTAAAGAGTTCTGTTCTTCTTTTTGCCAGTTTGTACACTGCACATATTGCCAGAATGCACTGATTTAATAGCATCATGTTCTCACCAGATCCGACTATGGCCGGACTCGACGAAGCAGCAGTAATTGGCAGCGCTGTCTTCTTGAGGGGGGGAGGGGGGGTGTCGGCTTGTGTTCGTCACATGAATGCATCTCTGTGTGTATGGGGAAAAAGCAGTGGTTCGGCCTGGAGTCGCCTTGTCCCGGAAGTGGCGAGGCGTCTCCTTCCAGACTGCCGGCCGGAGAGATGCAGATGGCGAACGCATGCAGTACGAGGGTGGGAGTTTGAACTACAATAGGGATCGATTGGCCACTAAATTGTGAGCAAAATGGGAAAATCAGAAATAAATTCATTAAAATAAATAAATAAATAAATAAATAACAATACAAAAATAATACCATGTTTTACACCTACACCACTCTCCATAACGTTGTAGAACAGCCCTGCATGCCAAGTACAATCAAAAAGCTATTTGGAGGTCAGTAAAACAGGCATACATGTGTGCTTTATCTTATGTCATAAGTTCATCAGTTAGGGTATGTGGGGTGTCAATATGATGATCAGGCGTTTCGGTGTAAATCCCGTTTGGCTTTTGCTCAGGACGTTGTGCTTGGTAAGGAAGTTCAGAAGTCAGGCATTCGTAATACTGCAGAAGACCTTCCCCAGATCACTGTTCACACAGACGCCTCGGGAACCATCAGGCTCGAACTTGTCTCTGCTTTTATAGACCGGGTTCTAAGTCCACGAGTCCAGATGCCAGGAAATAGCCGACACTCAGAGCCACACTCAATAGCTTTAACATAGCCAACTGCAATTTCTTCTTCATATTTTTCAGCATTTCGTTCAAGATGCCATCAGGTCCACAAAGCCTTTCAGATGTGAGGGCCTGCAGGTTCTGCGGGTTCTTGAGGGGTTCCTGCTCAGTAACGGGGGAGTCTAACGGATCCTCCAGTTTAGTCCGCTTCTCGTGACTGTGGGCTGCTCTGTGTTTACATGCGTTTGAGCAGTGTGGTATAGTGTTTTAAAGTGAGTGTCCATACGTCAGTGCGTTGTGTGGCTAGCTCCTGGTGTTGGGGTTTGTTTAGCTGTCTCCAGTGTTGCCAACAGTTGCTTGTGTTGATTGCCTCCTCGGTGAGTGTCAGTTGCTGTTTTTTGAGTCTGAGTGTACGTTTGTCGAGTTTTAGGGTCTCACAGTAAAGAGAGCGTACATCAGCCTCACAGGGATTCCTGTGTTTTTGGTTTGACAACGCTCTAAGTTTTTCCCCCCCAATAACTTTACAGTCATTACCAAACCAGCTGTTGTTTGTTGCAGTTTCTGGTTTGTCCGTGGTCAGAGTCGGTTGTGCCTCCTTTGCTGTTTGCCTGAATATATTGTTGACATTGTTTACTGCTAGACTGAGGCTTTCTTTACTGTAGGAGTGTGTACAATCCAGGAAGTTGTGTAAACATGTTTGGGGTATCAGTTGCTTTCTGGTGTTGTTCTGCAGTGTTTTGGTGCCGTCGGTATGAGTTTGTGATGTTGTACAGCTGACTGGGTTGTGTGTGTGCCGTTTTAATGTGTGATCTTGTAATAAACATGGTAGCTTGGCTGTGGTCAGACAGACAGAGGGGTCAGTGGTGTGACAGTGAAAGAGCTGGGAGAGGAAGGGTCGAGGTCTGTGATTATATAACCTGCAGTGCTGTGGCCAGGAGGTGAGCAGTAGGTGAACCTACCCAGGCTGCCGCCCGTGTCCTACAGTGGCAGAGCTGCAGGAGGTCTCTCCCCCTCTGTTGATGACCTGCTCACTGTTGTTCCTGTGGGGGAGGGTGAAAGGGGGAGAGATATTTTCATTAGAGATGTAAATTTCCCATTCTCTGTCTCTCCGTCTCTGTCTCTGTCCGCCTGTCTGTCTCTCTCTCTGTCTGTCTGTCTGTCTGTCTGTCTGTCTGTCTGTCTGTCTGTCTGTCTCTCTCTCTGTCTCTGTCTGTCTGTCTCTGTCTCTGTCTGTCTGTCTCTGTCTCTGTCTCTGTCTCTGTCTCTCTGTCTCTCTCTCTCTGTCTCTCTCTGTCTGTCTGTCTGTCTGTCTGTTTGTCTGTCTGTCTGTCGGTCTCTGTCTGTCTCTCTCCAAACTGTCATGACACTACGTAATCCCAGACCAGCTCGTATGTGGAAGTTGAGGAGCTGCTGAAGCCTCCGGTGCTTCTACTTTGCATTTCGTCTCTCTCATTCTGTCCTCCCACTTCTCCCAGACTCTCTTTTGTGGGTCACCGAACCCCCAGGACAAAGTGGCACCCCCACCTCATCTCACTCCAGGACCACCACGCCACACACACGCTGGAAGATGGCATTTCCTCACCCCTGTGACCCCCCCCCCGTACTCTCCCCCCTACCCCCTTCTAATCCAATCAACAGGGCCTGAGTGGGTCTGATATACTGGTGGTCTCACTCGAACTTTATCCCTGCAGCTGTGACGGACTCCTCATTGGCAAGCTTAGGGCCTCTGCCGCTCCTCTGATCATGTATTTCAATATGAATGGGACCAATAAGGGGGGTGGATTACGGCTTGGTTACTTTAGAAATCCCAGGCCCCCCTTTGATGCCCCAGGGTTTGAACGGAGTTGGCGGCGCTCCGCCTGGTCACATGGTGCATCGAGAAAACGCCACCTGGCAGTCCAATGTTTGCTCATATGTGCTCGTTAAACAACGGCACGCTGGCACTCTGGGCACCGAAAGCAGCCCGATGGTAAACCGTGGCCGGGACCAGATGGCGCCGCCGCCAGCTCGCCAGGTGGGCTTCCATGCTGAAGCTCGCGAGCGTGCTCGTGTGCGGCGTGGCGGTGGCGGTAATGACAGTTCTGGTGAGCAGAGTGTGGACACAGCAAACAGATAAACCTTCCGGTTATGTTCCCTTTTCCTTAACACACACACACACACACACACACACACACACACTAGGTGTGGTGAGAGCGGGGGGCGGGGGCGGTGTGGCCCTGCAGGGTTTTCATTAGTGCTGAGGGCCGTGTGACGGCCCCACTGGCCTCCTCTGTGCAGGACTCTGTGCAGGACTCTGTGCAGGACTCTGTGCAGGACTCTGGCTCTTTTGTGGAGGTGATTAATATTTGTTTTCCCTCCTCGGTGGGAGAGGAAGATCCAGCTGATCCTCTGTGACCCCGGCTTAATCCCTCCGCACCCCCATCACTCTCTCTCTCTCTCTCTCTCTCTCTCTCTGCCTCTCTCTCTCCAACCCTCTCTCTCTCTGTCTCTCTCTCGCTCTCTCTTCTGTGCATCTGATGTTACTGACCATGTTGATTTTATCCTGCTTATTGTTTTGTAATTTGTTTTTAATTTTAATAAAGTATTGTCCAAATCAAAATCAAATCTCCCCCCCCTCTCTCTTTCGCTCTCTCCCTCTCTCCCTCTCTGTCTCGGTCTGTCTCTCTCTCGGTCTGTCTGTCTGTCTGTCTCCCTCCCTCGCTCTCTCTCTTCCTCTCTGTCTGTCACTCTCTCGGTCTGTCTGTCTGTCTGTCTGTCTGTCTGTCTCCCTCTCTCCCTCTCTCTCTTTTGCTCTCTCTCTCTCTCTTCATCTCTGTCTGTCTGTCTGTCTCCCTCTCTCGCTCTCTCTCTTCCTCTCTGTCTCTGTCTGTCTCTCTCTCGGTCTGTCTGTCTGTCTGTCTCCCTCTCTCCCTCTCTGTCTCGGTCTGTCTCTCTCTCGGTCTGTCTGTCTCCCTCTCTCCCTCCCTCCCTCTCTCCCTCTCTCCCTCTCTCCCTCTCTGTCTCGGTCTGTCTCTCTCTCGGTCTGTCTCCCTCCCTCGCTCTCTCTCTTCCTCTCTGTATCTGTCTGTCTCTCTCTCGGTCTGTCTGTCTGTCTGTCTCCCTCTCTCCCTCTCTCCCTCTCTGTCTCGGTCTGTCTCTCTCTCGGTCTGTCTGTCTCCCTCTCTCCCTCCCTCCCTCTCTCCCTCTCTCCCTCTCTGTCTCGGTCTGTCTCTCTCTCGGTCTGTCTCCCTCCCTCGCTCTCTCTCTTCCTCTCTGTATCTGTCTGTCTCTCTCTAGAAGTCAGTTGTGTGGTGTTAAACTAGAAGTCAGTTGTGTGGTGTTAAACTAGAAGCCAGTTGTGTGGTGTTAAACTAGAAGCCAGTTGTGTGGTGTTAAACTAGAAGCCAGTTGTGTGGTGTTAAACTAGAAGCCAGTTGCGTGGTGTTAAACTAGAAGCCAGTTGTGTGGTGTTAAACTAGAAGCCAGTTGCGTGGTGTTAAACTAGAAGCCAGTTGTGTGGTGTTAAACTAGAAGCCAGTTGCGTGGTGTTAAACTAGAAGCCAGTTGTGTGGTGTTAAACTAGAAGCCAGTTGTGTGGTGTTAAACTAGAAGCCAGTTGTGTGGTGTTAAACTAGAAGCCAGTTGTGTGGTGTTAAACTAGAAGCCAGTTGTGTGGTGTTAAACTAGAAGTCAGTTGTTTGGTGTTAAACTAGAAGCCAGTTGTGTGGTGTTAAACTAGAAGTCAGTTGTGTGGTGTTAAACTAGAAGCCAGTTGTGTGGTGTTAAACTAGAAGTCAGTTGTGTGGTGTTAAACTAGAAGTCAGTTGTGTGGTGTTAAACTAGAAGCCAGTTGTGTGGTGTTAAACTAGAAGTCAGTTGTGTGGTGTTAAACTAGAAGTCAGTTGTGTGGTGTGCCGATTGTGTGGTGTTAAACTAGAAGTCGGTTGTGTGGTGTTAAACTAGAAGCCGGTTGTGTGGTGTTAAACTAGAAGCCGGTTGTGTGGTGTTAAACTAGAAGCCGGTTGTGTGGTGTTAAACTAGAAGCCGGTTGTGTGGTGTTAAACTAGAAGCCGGTTGTGTGGTGTTAAACTAGAAGCCGGTTGCGTGGTGTTAAACTAGAAGCCGGTTGTGTGGTGTTAAACTAGAAGCCAGTTGTGTGGTGTTAAACTAGAAGTCGGTTGTGTGGTGTTAAACTAGAAGCCGGTTGTGTGGTGTTAAACTAGAAGTCGGTTGTGTGGTGTTAAACTAGAAGCCGGTTGTGTGGTGTTAAACTAGAAGTCGGTTGTGTGGCGTTAAACTAGAAGCCGGTTGTGTGGCGTTAAACTAGAAGCCAGTTGCGTGGTGTTAAACTAGAAGCCAGTTGCGTGGTGTTAAACTAGAAGCCAGTTGCGTGGTGTTAAACTAGAAGCCGGTTGTGTGGCGTTAAACTAGAAGCCAGTTGTGTGGTGTTAAACTAGAAGCCGGTTGTGTGGTGTTAAACTAGAAGCCGGTTGTGTGGTGTTAAACTAGAAGCCGGTTGTGTGGTGTTAAACTAGAAGCCGGTTGTGTGGTGTTAAACTAGAAGCCGGTTGTGTGGTGTTAAACTAGAAGCCGGTTGTGTGGTGTTAAACTAGAAGCCGGTTGTGTGGTGTTAAACTAGAAGCCGGTTGTGTGGTGTTAAACTAGAAGTCGGTTGCGTGGTGTTAAACTAGAAGCCAGTTGCGTGGTGTTAAACTAGAAGCCAGTTGCGTGGTGTTAAACTAGAAGCCAGTTGCGTGGTGTTAAACTAGAAGTCAGTTGCGTGGTGTTAAACTAGAAGTCAGTTGCGTGGTGTTAAACTAGAAGCCAGTTGTGTGGTGTTAAACTAGAAGTCAGTTGCGTGGTGTTAAACTAGAAGCCAGTTGCGTGGTGTTAAACTAGAAGCCAGTTGCGTGGTGTTAAACTAGAAGCCAGTTGCGTGGTGTTAAACTAGAAGCCAGTTGCGTGGTGTTAAACTAGAAGTCAGTTGCGTGGTGTTAAACTAGAAGTCAGTTGCGTGGTGTTAAACTAGAAGCCAGTTGTGTGGTGTTAAACTAGAAGTCAGTTGCGTGGTGTTAAACTAGAAGCCAGTTGCGTGGTGTTAAACTAGAAGTCAGTTGTGTGGTGTTAAACTAGAAGTCAGTTGCGTGGTGTTAAACTAGAAGCCAGTTGCGTGGTGTTAAACTAGAAGCCAGTTGCGTGGTGTTAAACTAGAAGTCAGTTGCGTGGTGTTAAACTAGAAGTCAGTTGCGTGGTGTTAAACTAGAAGCCAGTTGTGTGGTGTTAAACTAGAAGTCAGTTGCGTGGTGTTAAACTAGAAGTCAGTTGTGTGGTGTTAAACTAGAAGCCAGTTGTGTGGTGTTAAACTAGAAGCCAGTTGTGTGGTGTTAAACTAGAAGCCAGTTGTGTGATTTGGGCTGGCGGTGCGTATGGAATAAGCAGCACCAGACGTGGTTGGTTGTGTTTCTGAACCGGTTCCTATAGAAACCCTACACATCCCCTGTCAGTGGTTTTCCCACCACGGCTCTGGACCCTGGTGGGGGTCCCGCAGGGAGCTGGGTGGGCCGCAGGATGTCCACAATAAACACGTTATGTTTGGTGATAGAAATGAAATAATAAAGCAGAAAAAAGAAATAAAGGACTATGTTGAGACTCTTTGAGTCAAGCAAACAATTTAATGATTTAATTGGCTTCCCAAATATACCAGTAAAATGCCTCGTCGTTCATTTTAGTAACTGAAAAGAGGAAAACTGCACTGGTGCACGAGGTAGATGGACCGGGAAGGACCACGACGGTCATTATGACCGTTTTGGATTTTCAAAGTTTAATAACTTTGTGAGGAAAAAAGAGAAAAAGATACAGACCTGCCGCTCCCCGAGTTCTCCTAAAATTGCATATATCTGCATTTAAAATGATTTTTATATCAATTGCACAAAAAAAGTTACGATAAGATCTACCTAAAACGACCATAAGAGGTCAAAATGACCGCTCGTAATTATGACGTGTGTTGGTGGCGTCATTTCCTTTGTGAAGTTCGTTGCTCTGTCCTAGAAATACACTAGCGCCCTCCAGTGGAGAGAAATAGTCTAAACTTGATGTGTGATGATGGCCAACATGTCTGCTAACTGACGCCATTACAGACGCACCATGACCACCCCCGAGGCGCTGCAGTATTGACAGGAGTTGGACAGCCGCCGTTTTAAACTGTTTGAAAAATAGTATTAAAGTTGTTAAAATGTTAATGTTGGTGTCAGTTAGTTTCATAACAGACACACTAACACATGTAATGCATTAATATCTCAGCTGGGTATTTATCTTGACACAATATAGAGTTTAAAAACCGGCCGTCATTTTGACCGCCCATGGCCCTTTTAGGTAGGAGTGAAATCCCGCTCGTTATGTCGCTTTTTGACACGTAAAATGGAATTTATTCAGGGTTCCCGAACTTTTTCCAGAACATTTTCCAGGACTGTATCTTAGCTATGCATGCCAGGCGTTGCAGACAGGTCCTGTTATTGAAGAGTCTCAACAGTCTACATGGACTGTGTGACGGATCAGTGTGACGTCACATCTCAACACGCAAACACATATGGAGACAAATATCACGTCAGATAGAAATGACACTTACATGCCATGTCAGTGACTATTTTCCATGACCTCAGTAATATTTACATGCCATGTCAGTGACTATTTTCCATGACCTCAGTAATACTTACATGCCATGTCAGTGACTGTTTTCCATGACCTCAGTAATATTTACATGCCATGTCAGTGACTATTTTCCATGACCTCAGTAATATTTACATGCCATGTCAGTGACTATTTTCCATGACCTCAGTAATATTTACATGCCATGTCAGTGACTGTTTTCCATGACCTCAGTAATATTTACATGCCATGTCAGTGACTGTTCTCCATGACCTCAGTAATATTTACATGCCATGTCAGTGACTGTTCTCCATGACCTCAGTAATATTTACAAGCCATGTCAGTGACTGTTCTCCATGACCTCAATAATATTTACAAGCCATGTTAGTGACTATTTTCCACGACCTCAGTAATATTTACATGCCATGTCAGGGACTATTTCCCATGACCTCAGTAATATTTACATGCCATGTCAGTGACTGTTTTCCATGACCTCAGTAATATTTACATGCCATGTCAGTGACTGTTCTCCATGACCTCAGTAATACTTACAAGCCATGTCAGTGACTGTTCTCCATGACCTCAGTAATATTTACATGCCATGTCAGTGACTATTTTCCATGACCTCAGTAATATTTACATGCCATGTCAGTGACTATTTTCCATGACCTCAGTAATATTTACATGCCATGTCAGTGACTATTTTCCATGACCTCAGTAATATTTACATGCCATGTCAGTGACTATTTTCCATGACCTCAGTAATATTTACATGCCATGTCAGTGACTGTTCTCCATGACCTCAGTAATATTTACATGCCATGTCAGTGACTATTTTCCATGACCTCAGTAATATTTACAAGCCATGTCAGTGACTGTTTTCCATGACCTCAGTAATATTTACAAGCCATGTCAGTGACTATTTTCCATGACCTCAGTAATATTTACATGCCATGTCAGTGACTATTTTCCATGACCTCAGTAATATTTACATGTCATGTCAGTGACTGTTTTCCATGACCTCAGTAATATTTACATGCCATGACAGTGACTATTTTCCATGACCTCAGTAATATTTACATGCCATGTCAGTGACTGTTTTCCATGACCTCAGTAATATTTACATGCCATGTCAGTGACTATTTTCCATGACCTCAGTAATATTTACATGCCATGTCAGTGACTATTTTCCATGACCTCAGTAATATTTACATGCCATGTCAGTGACTATTTTCCATGACCTCAGTAATATTTACATGCCATGTCAGTGACTATTTTCCATGACCTCAGTAATATTTACATGCCATGTCAGTGACTATTTTCCATGACCTCAGTAATATTTACATGCCATGTCAGTGACTATTTTCCATGACCTCAGTAATATTTACATGCCATGTCAGTGACTATTTCCCATGACCTCAGTAATATTTACATGCCATGTCAGTGACTGTTTTCCATGACCTCAGTAATATTTACATGCCATGTCAGTGACTATTTTCCATGACCTCAGTAATATTTACATGCCATATCAGTGACTGTTTTCCATGACCTCAGTAATATTTACATGCCATATCAGTGACTGTTTTCCATGACCTCAGTAATATTTACATGCCATGTCAGTGACTATTTTCCATGACCTCAGTAATACTTACATGCCATGTCAGTGACTGTTTTCCATGACCTTAGTAATATTTACATGCCATGTCAGTGACTATTTTCCATGACCTCAGTAATATTTACAAGCCATGTCAGTGACTATTTTCCATGACCTCAGTAATATTTACATGCCATGTCAGTGACTGTTTTCCATGACCTCAGTAATATTTACATGCCATGTCAGTGACTATTTTCCATGACCTCAGTAATATTTACATGCCATGTCAGTGACTATTTTCCATGACCTCAGTAATATTTACATGCCATGTCAGTGACTATTTTCCATGACCTCAGTAATATTTACAAGCCATGTCAGTGACTATTTTCCATGACCTCAGTAATATTTACAAGCCATGTCAGGGACTATTTTCCATGACCTCAGTAATATTTACATGCCATGTCAGTGACTGTTCTCCATGACCTCAGTAATATTTACATGCCATGTCAGTGACTATTTTCCATGACCTTAGTAATATTTACATGCCATGTCAGTGACTATTTTCCATGACCTCAGTAATATTTACATGCCATGTCAGTGACTATTTTCCATGACCTCAGTAATATTTACATGCCATGTCAGTGACTGTTTTCCATGACCTCAGTAATATTTACATGCCATGTCAGTGACTGTTTTCCATGACCTCAGTAATATTTACATGCCATGTCAGTGACTATTTTCCATGACCTCAGTAATATTTACATGCCATATCAGTGACTGTTTTCCATGACCTCAGTAATATTTACATGCCATGTCAGTGACTATTTTCCATGACCTCAGTAATACTTACATGCCATGTCAGTGACTGTTTTCCATGACCTTAGTAATATTTACATGCCATGTCAGTGACTATTTTCCATGACCTCAGTAATATTTACAAGCCATGTCAGTGACTATTTTCCATGACCTCAGTAATATTTACATGCCATGTCAGTGACTGTTTTCCACGACCTCAGTAATATTTACATGCCATGTCAGTGACTATTTTCCATGACCTCAGTAATATTTACATGCCATGTCAGTGACTATTTTCCATGACCTCAGTAATATTTACATGCCATGTCAGTGACTATTTTCCATGACCTCAGTAATATTTACATGCCATGTCAGGGACTATTTTCCATGACCTCAGTAATATTTACATGCCATGTCAGTGACTATTTTCCATGACCTCAGTAATATTTACAAGCCATGTCAGTGACTATTTTCCATGACCTCAGTAATATTTACATGCCATGTCAGGGACTATTTTCCATGACCTCAGTAATATTTACATGCCATGTCAGTGACTGTTCTCCATGACCTCAGTAATATTTACATGCCATGTCAGTTACTGTTTTCCATGACCTCAGTAATATTTACATGCCATGTCAGTGACTGTTCTCCATGACCTCAGTAATATTCCCAGGATGTTTGATAAGTCTGGTCGTTTTCCATCTGGTCTCTGTGACTGGGAGACTGTACACGCTCAGGAGTGCCAGGATGCTGTCCCGGCACCACAGGTGAGTCACGACAAACTTTACTGGTCTGAAGTCTCAGACAGGTGAAGACACCATCTCCCAGTTATGTCCCAGTTATCTCCCAGTTTTATCACAGTTATCTCCCATTTATCTCCCATTTATCTCCCAGTTATCTCCCAGTTATCTCCCAGTTATCTCCCGGCTTTCTCCCATTTACTCTGACGAGCTGGACTCACACTGTGGGGTTGAAGGGTTTTGGGGTATTGTGCTGTGTGTGTGTGTGTGTGTGTGTGTGTGTGTGTGTGTGTGTTTGTGTGTGTGTCTACAATGCATCCTGAGGAGAACCTGGCGTGACCGAGTGCCCCATACTGAAATACTCTGCAAGACCAACTGCATCAGCATGAAGGCTACCGTCACCCAGCACCAACTTCGATGGCTCGGTCACGTCATCAGGATGCCGTAGGAGCGCTTACCTCATAAAGTGCTGTATGGCCAGCTACATCTTGGCCGCCGCTTGGCAGGGCGCCAGAAAAACGGTACAAAGACCAGCTGAAGACCATCATAAAGAAGTGCGGCCTGAACCCGAGCCAGCTGGAGGACACTGCCGCCCAACGCTCCATCTGGCGGCAGCTCTGTCAACAAGGGGTGCAAAACCTCGAGAAGGACCGAGGTGATCCTACGCCCCCAGTCAGTACACCTACACCCCCAGTCAGTGCACCTACACCTACACCCCCAGTCAGTACACCTAAACCCCCAGTCAGTACACCTACACCCCCAGTCAGTACACCTAAACCCCCAGTCAGTACACCTAAACCCCCAGTCAGTGCACCTACACCTACACCCCCAGTCAGTACACCTACACCCCCAGTCAGTACACCTAAACCCCCAGTCAGTACACCTACACCTACACCCCCAGTCAGTACACCTACACCCCCAGTCAGTGCACCTACACCTACACCCCCAGTCAGTACACCTTCACCCACAGTCAGTGCATCTACACCCCCAGTCAGTGCATCTACACCTACACCCCCAGTCAGTACACCTACACCCCCAGTCAGTGCATCTACACCCCCAGTCAGTGCATCTACACCTACACCCCCAGTCAGTGCATCTACACCCCCAGTCAGTGCACCTACACCCCCAGTCAGTGCACCTACACCTTCACCCCCAGTCAGTACACCTTCACCCCCAGTCAGTGCACCTAAACCCCCAGTCAGTACACCTACACCCCCGGTCAGTGCACCTACACCCCCAGTCAGTACACTTACACCCCCAGTCAGTACACCTACACCCCCAGTCAGTGCACCTACACCCCAGTCAGTACACCTACACCCCCAGTCAGTGCTCTCACCTGTTGTCTGTGGCAGACAGTGTGGATGGCGGGTTGGGCTTTACAGCCACAAGAAGACTCACAAGTAACAGAGCAGGACTGTCGTGACCGGACACGACGCACAACCTTAAGCGTGTGTGTGTGTGTGTGTGTGTACTGTGGAGGTGGTAGTAGTGAGTGTGTGTGTGTGTACTGTGGAGGTGTGTGTGTGTGTGTGTGTGTGTGTGTGTGCTGTGGAGGTGGGTAGTTGTGCATGTGTGTGTGTACTGTGGAGGTGGGTAGTTGTGCGTGTGTGTGTGTACTGTGGAGGTGGGTAGTTGTGCGTGTGTGTGTGTACTGTGGAGGTGGGTAGTTGTGTGCGTGTGTGTGTGTGTACTGTGGAGGTGGGTAGTTGTGAGTGGCTGGCAGGGTGCAGTGAGGACTTGATCCCGCTGACAGATATACGGCCGCCTTTGTGAGCGCTGCTGTGATGGACAGGCCAGGTGCAGTATGGGTAGCCTTGCTGGCGTAGTGTTTCAGCGGTTGTAAAAACACAGCTGTTTTCAGCTTTGTGGAGCGGCTGTGAGGTTGGTTTCCAATTCTCTCCAGCTCCTTGTTGCCTTGTTGGCGTAGCCGCTAAACTCGCAAACATGGTCTTATGGTCTTAGCTCTTTATAAAGACGTGTAGGTGGAAGAAATGTGCAGGTCACTCACTGTTAACGACCAGCACGGTGGGATCCAAGCTCTTGGCAATTGGCTGAAAACCTGTCTGTGGGAAACTGATAGCAATGGGAAACTACTAGCTTATTTAAGACGTACGCCTACTGTATGAAGGCTGGATGAAGATTGTATGAAGTCTATATGAAGACTGTATGAAGATTGGATGAAGACTGGATAAAGACTGGATGAGAGATAAAAACTGACAAATCTGAGCCAACAACACAAGATGATGTTTGATGATTTGAAACTGACAGCCTGTACACACAAAACAAAAACCATACAATACACATTGACTTGACTCTGATCTGGAATGAGACTGATTGTGTGGACCATCACTGTCTTCTATACTTCTGTCTTCTCCTCCTGCAGTGGCAATGAATACATATTAGCAGCAGATGGATCGCCTGTCCTCCTCCCATACAGTCAGAAGATGTCCTCCTGCCAAGCAATTAGAAGATGCCCTCCTCCCATGTAGTCAGAAGATGCCCTCCTCCCATGTAGTCAGAAGATGCCCTCCTCCCATGCAGTCAGAAGATGCCATCCTCCCATGTAGTCAGAAGATGTCCTCCTGCTATGAAGTCAGAAGATGCCCTCCTCCCATGCAGTCAGAAGATGCCCTCCTGCAATGCAGTCAGAAGATGCCCTCCTCCCATGCAGTCAGAAGATGCCCTCCTGCAATGCAGTCAGAAGATGCCATCCTCCCATGCTGTCAGAATATAGCCTTCTCCCATGCAGTCAGAAGATGCCCTCCTCCCATGCAGTCAGAAGATGCCCTCCTGCCATGCAGTCAGAAGATGCCCTCCTGCCATGCAGTCAGAATATAGCCTCCTCCCATGCTGTCAGAATATAGCCTCCTCCCATGCAGTCAGAAGATGCCCTCCTCCCATGCAGTCAGAAGATGCCCTCCTCCCATGTAGTAAAAAGATGTCTTCCTCCCATGTAGTCAGAAGATGCCCTCCTGCCATGCAGTCAGAAGATGCCCTCCTCCCATGTAGTAAAAAGATGTCCTCCTCCCATGCAGTCAGAAGATGCCCTCCTCCCATGTAGTCAGAAGATGTCCTCCTCCCATGTAGTCAGAACATGTCCTCCTGCTATGAAGTCAGAAGATACCCTCCTCCCATGTAGTCAGAACATGTCCTCCTGCTATGAAGTCAGTAGATGTCCTCCTCCCATGCAGTCAGAAGATGCCCTCCTCCCATGTAGTCAGAAGATGTCCTCCTCCCATGTAGTCAGAACATGTCCTCCTGCTATGAAGTCAGAAGATGCCCTCCTCCCATGTAGTCAGAAGATGTCCTCCTCCCATGTAGTCAGAACATGTCCTCCTCCCATGCAGTCAGAAGATGTTCTCCTCCCATGCAGTCAGAACATGTCCTCCTCCCATGTAGTCAGAACATGTCCTCCTGCCATGCAGCCAGAAGGTGTCCTCCTCCCATGCAGTCAGAAGACGTCCTCCTCACATGCAGCCAGAAGATGCCCTCCTCCCATGCAATAAGAAGATGTTCTCCTCCCATGCAGTCAGAAGATGTCATCCTGCAATGCAGTCAGAAGGTGTCCTCCTCCCATGCAGTCAGAAGATGTCATCCTGCAATGCAGTCAGAAGGTGTCCTCCTCCCATGTAGTCAGAACATGTCCTCCTACTATGAAGTCAGAAGATGCCCTCCTCACATGCAGTCAGAGGATGTGAACATGATTAGTGTATTCAGCAGCAGTACTGTCATACATGTGTACCATGTGTATCATGTGCACACGTGTATCATGTGCATCATGTAAAGCATGTGCATCATGTGCGTCATGCGCATCATGTGTATCATGTGTATCATGTGCATCATGTGTATCATGTACAGGTAAAGTATTAAAGTGAACATGTGTATCAAGTGTATCAAGTATATCGTGTATCATACTGTACAGGTGAAGTATTAAAGTGTATAATGTGTATCGTGTGTACAGGTGAAGTATTAAAGTGTACAATGTGTATCGTGTGTACAGGTGAAGTATTAAAGTGTATAATGTGTATCGTGTGTACAGGTGAAGTATTAAAGTGTATAATGTGTATCGTGTACAGGTGAAGTATTAAGGTGTATAATGTGTATCGTGTGTACAGGTGAAGTATTAAGGTGTATAATGTGTATCGTGTGTACAGGTGAAGTATTAAAGTGTATATTGTGTATCGTGTGTACAGGTGAAGTATTAAGGTGTATAATGTGTATCGTGTGTACAGGTGAAGTATTAAGGTGTATAATGTGTATCGTGTACAGGTGAAGTATTAAGGTGTATAATGTGTATCGTGTGTACAGGTGAAGTATTAAGGTGTATAATGTGTATCGTGTGTACAGGTGAAGTATTAAGGTGTATAATGTGTATCATGTACAGGTGAAGTATTAAGGTGTATAATGTGTATCGTGTGTACAGGTGAAGTATTAAAGTGTATATTGTGTATCGTGTGTACAGGTGAAGTATTAAAGTGTATAATGTGTATCGTGTACAGGTGAAGTATTAAGGTGTATAATGTGTATCATGTGTACAGGTGAAGTATTAAAGTGAACACGTGACTCGTTAATTCCTCTTCCTGTCTTGTCTTCATAAACTTTCTGATCTCTGAGGTTGGTCTCTTCTGCTGCAATGCCTTCCTTCCCCTCCAGGGGCATAATTTACTCCTAATCTGTTGTCATTTAATCTCAGACGATGTTGCCAACGTCCCCTCATCTCATCACACTTACGTGCAATCGGCAGGTATGCGCAGTGATGACGTCATATCCGTGTGGCTATTCATGTTGTTGGGTAATGTTTCTGTGTTTCTGTGCTCGGCGTTTCTTCTCGGTGTCTTGTCCTTCGTTTTAGTCACCGTCCGGTGTTCCCTGTCTCACCGTCACACAGGTACTTTTACCCTTTAAAGCCAAAACAGTCAAGTGGGAGAAAATATTCACATCTGAAGTGTCTGACTGACCACTCAACAAGACAGACAGACAGACAGACAGACAGACAGACAGACAGACAGACAGACAGACAGACAGATAGACGGACAGACAGACAGACAGATAGACAGAGAGTTTACTCAAGTTTGTCTGTGTGTGTGAGAGAGGCAGACAGACAGAGGCAGACAGACAGACAGAGGCAGACAGACAGAGATAGAGAGGGACACACACACAAAGACAGAGAGAGACAGACAGACAGGCAGACAGTGAGAGAGAGTGAGACGGAGATACAGACAGACAGAGATAGAGAGGGACACACACACACACAAAGATAGAGAGACAGACAGGCAGGCAGACAGGCAGAAACAGAGAGACTGAGATCATAAAATGCATGACCACTAAAATGAGAGTGAGAAAGATTAAGAGCAGGTGTGTGTGTGTGTGTGTGTGTGTGTGTGTGTGTGTGTGTTCAGGACTATCGCTGTTCATTATATTTGATGAAAACTAAAATACTGTTGTTGTCACGTATGTGCTGAATGAGTTTATTGAAACACATTAGAACACCCGAGAACACAAGAACACATTAGAACACAAGAAAACACATTAGAACACATTAGAACACATGAGAACACATTAGAACACATTAGAACACGAGAACACAAGAACACATTAGAACACAAGAAAACACATTAGAGCACATTAGAACACATGACAACACATGACAACACATTAGACCACATGATAACACATGACAACACATTAGACCACATGATAACACATGACAACACATGACAACACATTAGAACACATGATAACACATGACAACACATGACAACACATTAGACCACATGATAACACATGATAACACATGACAACACATTAGACCACATGAGAACACATGACAACACATGAGAACACATGACAACACATTAGACCACATGAGAACACATGACAACACATGACAACACATGAAAACATATTAGAGCACATTAGACCACATGATAACACATGATAACACATGACAACACATGACAACATATTAGAACACATGATAACACATGACAACACATTAGACCACATGAGAACACATGACAACACACGAGAACACATGACAACACATGGGAACACATGACAACACATTAGACCACATGACAACACATGATAACACATGATAACACATTAGAGCACATTAGAAAAGCTGTACATGTCTGCACACCCTCTCCTCCCTGCAGATTCTGCAGTTCTGTGTGCAGGTCTGTGTGCAGATCTGTGTGTATATCTGGTTGTAGGTCTGTGTGCAGGTCAGTGTTGAGATCTGTAGGCGTTGCAGGTCTATGTGTAGGTCTGTGTGCAGGTCTATGTGTAGGTCTGTGTGCAGGTCTATGTGTAGGTCTATGTGCAGGTCTGTGTGCAGGTCTGTGTGCAGGTCTATGTGTAGGTCTGTGTGCAGATCTGTGTGTAGGTCTGTGTGCAGGTCAGTGTGTAGGTCTGTGTGCAGGTCAGTGTTGAGATCTGTAGGCGTTGCAGGTCTGTGTGCAGGTCAGTGTGTAGGTCTGTGTGCAGGTCAGTGTGTAGGTCTGTGTGCAGGTCAGTGTTGAGATCTGTAGGCGTTGCAGGTCTATGTGCAGGTCTGTGTGCAGGTCTATGTGCAGGTCTGGGTGCAGGTCTGTGTGCAGGTCTGTGTGTAGGTCTGGGTGCAGGTCTGTGTGCAGGTCTGTGTGCAGACTTGCGGTGCAGTCGGCGGGCCACGCTCGGCTCGGCCCGGTGCCTGTCACGGTCCAGTCAGCGCTGTGTGGGAGTGTTCGCTGGGAGAACCAGGAAGCTTTTAACTCTATAAAGTTGTCAAACGAGTGGCGCCGACTGTCAAGACGCCTCCACAGATTACTTTCCTCTGCTGCCAAGGCGGCCCCCCCCGCCGCTCTCCCCCCCCCCCGCCGTTCTCCTCCTATTTTGTCTCCTTGTCAACACCTTGAGCCACTGCCATCTTTTCTGGACTTCTCCTGCGAACCCTGGCTTGACATGAGAGCCCTACGCGCTCCCCTTGAGAAGCGGTTCTCGCTGCGCCGGGCAGGAAGGTGTCTTTTCAGAGGCGGGGGGGGGGGGTCCCCCGTGTTCGGAGCAGGGCTGCTGGAGAGGAAAGCTATGTGGTCTGCTTCCTCAGTGAGGAGCTCACAGTGAGGAGCTCCGTTAAACTGCCTCCTGCGGCTCCTCTCCGTTTTCTGACGTGTCAAGTCAAACCACAGCCTGACGTCAGCAGGAGGAACCGGCGAGTCCGTTCTTAACGGCTCTTCTAAACAACGACCAAAACGGTCATATTGACGGTTTTGGATTTTCAAAGTTTAACAACTTTGTGAAAAAAGAAAAAGAAAAGATACAGACCTGCCGCTCCCTGGATTCTCCTAACGTTGCATATAAGATCTACCGAAAACGACCATGGACGGTCAAAATGACCGCACGTAATTTGCGCGTGATCGTGTGTGCGTCATGTCAGTATTTATGACGTGTGTTGGTCGCGTCACTTCCTTCGTGAAGTTCGTTGCTCTGTCCTAGAAACACACTAGCGCCCTCCAGTGGAGAGAAACAGTCTAAACGTGATGTGTGATGAAGTCCAACACGTCTGGTTACAGACGCACCGTGACTACCACCGAGGCGCTGCAGGGTTTACAGGCGTTGCACAGCGGCCATTTTGAATTGTTTAAAAATAGTATTATAAATTAACACACACACACACACACACACACATATATATATATATATATATATATATATATATATATATATATATATGTTAATTTTGGTGTCAGTTAGTTTCTTAACAGCCATACTAACACGTGTAATGCATTAATATCTCAACTGGGTGTTTATCTTGACACAATATAGAGTTTAGAAACCGGCGGTCATTTTGACCGCCCATGGTCCTTTCTGGTAGGAGTGAAATCCCGGTGGTTCTCGTGCTGGTCTGTATTGGCACCGGTTTCCCGTTGGCCTCGTTCATCACGTCACTCACGTTACATTAAACGTGGTTTTGTTGTCGTTGTGATATCCTTTAAGAGGTTGCAGGGAATTGTAAAACAGTGTCTTGATACACAGGACCGGAAGTTATCATCTAACTAAAAATGGTGTTCTGGCGCCATATTGAATTTGACATTACAAAATCAGCGTCTGTCACTAAAACCCCATCAATGGAAGCATGTCCTGCCATTACTGAGGAGCCTGACGAGCTGTTGATGTTCTCTTATTAGCTCTGAAGGGTGTTCTCACCTGCTGAGTGAGTCCCTCTGACACCAAAAAGATGATTTTAGAGGATGTAGTGAATATTCTCCCACGTGTAGAGGATGTAGTGAATATTCTCCCACGTTTAGAGGATGTAGTGAATATTCTCCCACGTGTAGAGGATGTAGTGAATATTCTCCCACGTGTAGAGGATGTAGTGAATATCCTCCCACGTTTAGAGTTCAGGCAAAACCAAGTGCAGCGGTAGAAGGATAACGTCATTATCGATATGTTGTGTGTGTGTGTGTGTGTGGGGGGGGTCCACTTATTTAATACAAAATCACAACATAACTTTCTTAATGGATTTTGCTTCATGTTAGAGAGAATGACGTCCTTTCCCAAAGAACCTTTGCAGATCAGAAAGCAGCCGGGCTGAGTTCAGCTCCTTGATGCACGCCGGCAGGCCGTGGTCCGCCACTTCATAACACAGAAACCACAAATGCTCTCCGCTCCGGCCTTCATCTGATGAATGGCATGGTGCTGAACTGTGCCTGGGTGTGGGGCCATCTGCCAGGAGATAAGAACGACTTCCTGGATTAAGAAGGTAGTCGAGCTACATCTCTACGGGCTCTGTTTGTTTGGGTAAGACAGCTCCTTCATTACTGCAGACCTGTGGGAGGCATGAAAGCCCTCCGCTCTCTCAGATAGGACAGCACCCGCACCAACATGTACTTAACCAGGCTGAAAACGTGACCCGTTCTCCCTCCACCATGCGAGTGTGAGATGTGCCCCAGGCTTAATAAACAGGTGTAGAAGACGTACTCCCTTCAAAACGTCGCATCTCCACCCGGACAGTTGTAAAAAGCTTCCTGGTGGTGACGGAGTAACGGGGGGTAAGTAGTTTGGGTGTGGTGAAGAAGGATATTACCTTCCAGGCCATGTGGGTGGCCCTGAACGGGTGTCAGTATACAAATGACTGAGTTCCTCAGATTCCTGTCCCAAAACACCAACTGACCGTCCCCTTCCAGTCCACGATGCACGAGTGGAGCAGCCCGGCATGTGCATGTCGCCCCGCACCACCCTGATGGGGACATGAAGTGCAGCATGCTACGAAGTAAAACACAGAAAACCTGTTGGTGTAGTTTTATTTGTTTCAGTTCTTCCTTTTTCAGCTCCATCTTGTTTTTCATTACCCTCGCGCTCCTTCCCATCCGGCAGCCGACCGGTGATCTGAAGTCTGCTGCCAGGAAGCAGCAGCCGTTAATGCCTTGCTCAAGGCTCCGCAAGCTGCAATTGCTGATGATAAAAACACAAATGAACCTCAATCACTTGGCCTAAATTAAAGCCAGCCATATTCGTGTCACAAACTCACCTCTGAAAGCCCTGAGAGGCCGCTGGTCTGAACGACTGTCAGCGACAGGAGGACCCTAGAAAACCTGCTCCCCGCAGCGGGACCAGCTGCCCTAGACGAGGCTTCACAACCACATTTCTAAATGCACGAATCCATCAGCCAGACCACATTCAGCATACGTGTGAGCCTGGCTGAGCTGCTAGCAGAGGGTTTTGGGGCCCTTGCTGGTGTTCTGCGTGGGGCCTCTTGTTGCTCCAGTGGCGGTGAAGGGGGAATTAGATCTAGTGTTGTCTGAGTCCCCGTTAATCCTCAGATGATTAGTGGAATTCTCATCAGGGCTCCTTGAAAGAGAGCGAGAGAGACAGACAGACAGACGGAGGGAGAGCGAGACAGAGGGGGGAGAGAGAGAGAGAGAGAGAGAGGGCGGAAAAAGGAGAAAGGAGGAGAGAAATGCAAAGGACCTCCAGTAGGGAGGCTCATCCACGGAGGGCCGCAGCGGGGCCGGTCTCTCCTCCGGCCAATGGGAAGGCAGGCCTTTAGGTCAGCGGGCTCACAGGACTAATCCTAAATCTGCCTTGTAGATTACCACTTTCCCACTCGCAGCCACTTCAGCAGAAGCCCCGGCAAATCCCCAGGTAAATGCCGGCGCTTCCGGTAAGTGGGCGAGCGCGGCGTCGTGCAGTGGATTAAGGAGAATAAGATAATATTTACAAGCCCATCGCCGGTAGTGATTAAGCTGAGGATAAACAGTAATGGTCCGCCTTTAGCCTTTCCCCCGCGCACAGGCAAACGCTTGGATTTCTCAATCCCTGTGTTCACTGTGTGGGACAGCGACGGGCTGAGAAAGACCCCCTGCCCCAAAACCACTTCATCCACACTTGATCCACATACCAAAAGACAGACGACAAGAAAGGAGGGTGTGCAATAGATATGGAACAACCAAAAAACCACCCTAAGACATGCAAATGGTGAATTAATGTCACGCGGAATTGTACCTGGCGATACATGTGACCTAACAATTAACCAATTAAATCGAGTACATGTAATCTGTAGAAACTTTACACTATTTCACACAGACGCACACTAGATACAGGGCAGGTTTTAGTTTGACTCACGCCAGCCAGCCGGCTGAGCGTAGGACAGACCCGGTCCTGGTCTTCCCAGTCCTCTGCCTCCAGGCTTTGTAACCGCAGCGCTCTGAGCGGAGCGTGACGTCACACAGAGCTGCACCAACTCCCCAAATAACCGTCTCGCACTAATTATCATTTAAAGCTGCTCTGATCTGATGCCTCCACGTGAGCCACATAACTAAACCAGAGGAGCACCAGAAGGAAGACTAGATTCTGATGGGGGTCTCTGGGCTGGTTTCCCTTAAATCTGACCAAATGACGTCTGTCACACGAGACTGTACAGATGTTCTTCTAAAACATCCCCTCACCTTCTCTACCAGACCAGTACAGCAGATAGCGAGGATGAGTGAAGTCGTTTCCCTGTCAAACACTTCTGCTTTTGTCCACAAGGGCCACAAAGTTAGCAACGGTACAAAACTCCTTGTTGCAGCTTTACAAAATGTCCTTATTTTCTAAACCGGATTCACTTTTATCCAGATGTTGAATGTTGAAGCCATGACCCCAGGGTTGGACCTCACCACCTCCCTCCCCCCTGTCTGTCCCCCCTGTCTGTCCCCCTGTCTGTCCTTCTGTCTGCCGTGCTCCACTTCCACATGGTCCACATACAACAGACAGACAACTTGTAAAAAAATGGGATGATTTTAAATTTATACAACGATTACATAATATGTTAAGAGACACGTGCATGTTCCTGAAGGCAGGCAGGCAGCAACGTGCACGGGTCTCTACTGTAGATGGCGCTGTTGGCCTTGACTTCATGTGGGACAGCAACAGGGAAGG
Source organism: Lampris megalopsis (assembly GCA_022114975.2). Classification (NCBI taxonomy): domain Eukaryota; kingdom Metazoa; phylum Chordata; class Actinopteri; order Lampriformes; family Lampridae; genus Lampris; species Lampris megalopsis. The sequence goes on from JAJHIY020000517.1 coordinate 1,359,824, forward strand.
CCGCCTGCTCCTCATTACTGCACCGAGGCCCCGGAGGGAGAAGTAAATTAAATTGGCAAAGAATAATAAAAACACCAATATTAATAGTAATAATAGCAAAGACCATTTCCTGCGTGGCAGCGATGCTAGCAGCAGCAGTAGAGTGCAAGCTAGCATTAGCATTAGCATTAGCCATGCTGAATGGAGTTTGCAGGGAAGCCCACAGGTTGAATGAATTCTTTCAGTTTTTTCTCTTCCAGGCAGGTTTTTTCTCTTCTTGTATTGATTTATTTTTCAGAGGAGTGCCGTGGGGTCAAGGTAAACAGGACAGGGCGGTTTGGGGGTTAAATTCGGGCTGGGAGGAGAGTGTGTTATTGTAACGGAGCTCAGACGGGAGTCACCAGGAGGGCAGCAGGCCAACGGCACGCTAGGCTGAGGGATTCACAGAGGAGGCCCTGAACATGAACCCGGTACACCCCCCCTCCTCCTCCTCCCTCCCCCCCTCCTCCTCCTCCTCCTCAAACGTCTGAAATCCCTAACATCAGCTTGCATGATGGGAAGAATAACAAAACGAGAGCGACTCACCTCACGTCACCTCACATCTGTGGTGAATTGGTCCTCCTAACCTGCGACGTTCCCTCCACTTTAAAGCAGACCAGATGTTCACACCTGGAAACAACACACACTGTTCTCTACCTGCCGCACCACCGTGGCGTGCATTCTAATTAAAACATGACATTAACAAATAAACGTGCAATTAAAAAACAAAACAAAGTCATCACATGATAAATCTAAACACAGGGAGCTAATTCCTCCTCTTCATCAACCTGGCTGATCTATATCAAGCTGATGTCTGAGCCACGAGACACCTTCTTTCCCTGCCACCACTAAGAGGTGGGGTCCTTCCTGCTGAGGTCAGTGAATGCACACAGTATGATCTAACGAGATGTTCACAAATGAGCGACAGACGGACGGACAGACAGACAGACAGACAGACAGACAGACGGACGGACAGACAGACGGACAGACAGACAGACGGACAGACAGACAGACGGACAGACAGACGGACGGACAGACAGACAGACGGACGGACAGACAGACAGACAGAGTCGTGCTGCTGCTGTGAGGAGAGTGATGAGCTGTCTTCCTCTCGGATGTAACGGCTATTCCACCTTGTCTTTGGTGTTGGCGGGTCAGAACGTCGGTGCATTAAACTCCCATCTGATGGCCAACTGGCCCGAGCTGATGGAAGACAGGTGCTGAGATGAGACTCCCAGACCCGAATCACAGATTCTGGTGACAGATTAGCAAGATTGTTTTAGAGGGGGGGAAGCGTGGTGTCCCGAGTCTGACTGGCCGGCTGAAGGCCAGGGTGTGGAGATTGAAATGGTATTGGTGCCTCTGCCTCATTAATACTTAATCCAACCCAATGATAATGCAGGCTAGCAAATATACCCAGTTATGAATCCCCGGTAATTGTGGAAGATTAATGTTCTGTGTCATCCTCACTCCTCCACAGTCCAATTAGGACGGGTGTCTGGGACATCAGATGGCTGTGTGCTCTGGAATAAGATGAAGTTAGCTTAGCCCATCATTAGCTATTTCCCTGAGCCCACTTGTAATATTGTCTTAACAAGGTTAGCTTTGGTCTGAGTCGCTAATCAAGTGCACACATCCGGTATTTGATGAAACTTTCTCCTTATTCCCAAAGCATTTCCTCGCTGCACACAAATCCATTAGTTTCAGTGAGGAATGGACAGCGAGCGAGTGAGCGAGCGGAGCACACATGAGTCTCATTGTCTGGTTTTCCCCCCTCCTGTTCATTCCATCTCTCTGATCACATCCTCTGTTCCCTCTCCTCCCCCCAGCTTTCCCGTCCTCATGACGTCTGCTCATCCCCGTGCATGTCTCTTATCTTCCCTGGGAAAAGGAGGTGGAACTCCGTGCGTGCCGCCAGGGGAACTCTATCCCAGGCCTCCATTGGACTCCCCTGTTTGCTGGTTGGTGAATGGACTTCTGTGTGAGACTGAGCTGTGAAGATTTACCTTATTTAAAATGACGTCATTATTTTACTCAAACCTCCCTGTCATTCTGACACACACTTGCCTTTTCTCAGCACGTTTTTTTCTTGAATATACTTGAAATAAGTAAAAACTGTTTTGAGATTAAACGTTGCAAGAGCTCACCTCATCGATTTTTCAGCAGATATCTGCTAAAAAAAATGTTTTTTGCTACGAAAACACAGAATCTCCGCCCAGATGACGGATGGTTCATCACTTCAGTCACGGCCAAATAAAAGGGCTCATCGTGTAAAAGGTCATGTGACTCTCACATGCTACAGAACAACGGAGGTCAAATAATCTGGACGTGAAGGACACGAGGAGAGCCAGCATCCTGGACATCCAACGCCGTGTGCGGAGAAACAGCAGACGGGCTAGTTAGCTGGGGACGAAATGAGGACCATGGCGGACGTTCGCGTCCCCATTCTTGGTTTTTCTTCCAGAACCTTCCAGAAATGCATTGGTGTTAGCCGACAGGCTCGAGGTTTGCGGGGTTGCAGGTTTAAATCCTATGTTGGAACACAAAGACGTAGTATTCTCTCCTCCCCTAACAAACAATGTTGAAGTGCTGCTGTGGACGACGCTAAAAGCCCAAACCGTTCAGTGACCGTCCATGGGACCATCAAGACGGAGCAGTCGTTTGAAGCCTCCGCGTCAAATCCAGTTAATCTGTATCGCCCTTAATCCCAATCTCAATCTCAGAGGTTTGTTTTAAAAAAAAAAATATTAATGGCCCAATCTGTGATTTATGTGACAATATGAAATGCAGGTATACTTGCATATATAACTGAATAGTTGGCGCTATAGATATAAAATAATCATTTTGTGTCTTTCCCAGCCGATGGTAGTAGAATATGTGGGAGGTCGGACAGTTGATTCAGGTTATTGGGTTTGGCAGAGAAATAGAACTGAGTATCGTCAGCATAACAGTGGTATGATATGTGTTGAAAGACACTAAACAAATGACCCAGAGGAAGCATGTGTAAAGAGAAGAGGATTGGCCCAAGGACAGACCCCTGAGGGACTCCACAGGGGAGCTGGCGCGGATAGAAGATTATTAATACAAACATTAAAATGCCAAGCCAGTTCTCCAACCCATCAAGTAAGATGGCATCAAAGGCGGCAGTTAAATGTAGAAGAATAAGAATATTCACCTTCCTCAGCATGCATAAGAATGCCTCGCAGTCTCAGCGCTATGCTTGTGACGAAAGCCGCCTTGAAATTTACCGAAAATGTCATGACCCTCAGTCAGCTGCAGGATTTGGTCTGCAACACATTTTTCACGATTTTCAATAAAAAAAGAAAGTTTGGAAATCGGTCTATAATTTTCTACCCTTGCCGGATCAAGAGGGTTTTTTTGGGAGGGGGGGTGAACACAGGCAATTTTAAAATAGTCAGGTACAGACCCGGATGTGGGTGAGCGGTTGATGACAGAGAGCAGGCTGGGACCTAAGCCAGGGAGGACGGATTTTAAAATGTAGTGGGAACTAGTATGTCACAGGGACTGGAGGAGGGACGCATGAAGTTTACAGTAAGGAACTGTAGAGAAACGGGAGCACATTCTGACATCACAATCGGATGGCTGAAAGGGGCGGGGGGTTAAAACTGGACCTTAGACCATCGATCTTGTCAACAAAGAAAGACAAGACATGTTCACAGTCATTAGCAGAACAGGCGGAAATGGTAGGACGCGAGGGATTCCCGAGGTGATTGATAGTACTGACCAGAAACCTGGAGTTATGTTTATTAGTCTCAGTCAAGTCAGAGAAGTAAGCAGCTCTCCAATCCTTAATAGATTGATTCAATTTCGATAATATGGAGCTGATGAACTTCAAGAGTAGATTTTTTCCATCTGCGTCCAGCCTTCCTATATTCCCTTCTTTTCCGATGGATGTTTTCAGTGATCTATGGGGTTGCGCCGATAACTGGGACAGCTCTGGAAGTATATGGAGCTAAAAAATCAAGGGCCGATGTACACAAACCATTAAACCAACTAAGCTGGTCATTAACGCTCGTGAAGAGAGGGGGGAAGCTAGCCAGACTGGAACAATAACGAGAAAACAAGGCTGCTGACTGCTTATTACAGATGCCAGAGGTAATTATACGTTTCTGAGGTAGTGTAGCAGGTGGTAAAAAAGCATCAAAGGTAAAACATTTATGGGCAGAGACAAGACCAATCTTATTCAGAGAACTATCTATCTATTTATCTATCTATCTATCTATCTATCTATCTATCTATCTATCTATCTATCTATCTATCTATCTATCTATCTATCTATCTATCTATCTATCTATCTATCTATCTATCTATCTATCTATCTATCTATCTATCTATCTATCTATCTATCTATCTATCTATCTATCTATCTACCTGTCTGTCTGTCTATCTATCTATCTATCTATCTATCTATCTATCTATCTATCTATCTATCTATCTATCTATCTATCTATCTATCTATCTATCTATCTATCTATCTATCTATCTATCTATCTATCTATCCCCTCTAGCTAGCTAGCTAGATAGATGGAAATAGCTAGATAGAGGGAGATAGATTTTTTCATCATAAAACATTATCAAGACCTATAATTTTATAACATAAAGTACTATCGAATGATAAATTAATTGAGTTTCAAATGTTTGATGTGGCAATTTGGAAAAAAACCCCAACCAATTCATTTATTTATTTCTTTTAATACTTACTCCTGGTTACTTCACATACCAGCAATCCTGCGAGAACAATGGACCACAGTAGACACACAACACATCTTTGTCTCTCACCTCCAGCCAGATATAAACCAGCCACACACACACACACACACACACACACACACAGACACACACTGCCCCCTGCCAGAGCCCCCAGGGGGCCATCAACACACTGCATGCCCACCTTATCTGGAATATTTACCCCAGATAACACATTTGCTCCTTCTAATTGTCCTGTCAGTAAATTGCTTCCTCCCTTCCTCCCTCCTCACCTTTCTTTGGCCATTGCTGCCCTCCTCCTCCTCCTCCTCCTCCTCCTCCTCCCCCTCCTGCCCTCTCTCCATTCTCTGTCATCCAGATTTGTAACATGCATTCTACAGAGGACAGACAGTCTTTATCCTCTGTGTGCAGAATGAGAAGCAGCTCCTTCAAAGGCTGTGGCAGCAGCCCTGCAGGACAACTCACCATCATGAAGAACATAACGAGATGAAGAACATAAAGAGATGAAGAACATAACGAGATGAAGAACATAAAGAGATGAAGAACATAACGAGATGAAGAACATAAAGACATGAAGAACATAAAGATATGAGGACAACTCACCATCATGAAGAACATAAAGAGATGAAGAACATAAAGACATGAAGAACTTAAAGACATGAGGACAACTCACCATCATGAAGAACATAACGAGATGAAGAACATAAAGAGATGAAGAACATAAAGACATGAAGAACTTAAAGACATGAGGACAACTCACCATCATGAAGAACATAAAGAGATGAAGAACATAAAGACATGAAGAACTTAAAGACATGAGGACAACTCACCATCATGAAAAACATAAAGAGATGAAGAACATAAAGACATGAAGAACTTAAAGACATGAGGACAACTCACCATCATGAAAAACATAAAGACATGAAGAACTTAAAGACATGAGGACAACTCACCATCATGAAGAACATAAAGAGATGAAGAACTTAAAGACATGAGGACAACTCACCATCATGAAGAACATAAAGAGATGAAGAACATAACGAGATGAAGAACATAAAGAGATGAAGAACATAACGAGATGAAGAACATAAAGAGATGAAGAACATAACGAGATGAAGAACATAAAGAGATGAAGAACATAAAGACATGAAGAGCATAAAGAGATGAAGAACATAAAGAGATGAAGAACATAACGAGATGAAGAACATAAAGAGATGAAGAACATAAAGACATGAAGAACATAAAGAGATGAAGAACATAAAGAGATGAAGAACATAACGAGATGAAGAACATAAAGAGATGAAGAACATAAAGACATGAAGAACATAAAGACATGAAGAACATAAAGAGATGAAGAACATAAAGAGATGAAGAACATAACGAGATGAAGAACATAAAGACATGAAGAACATAAAGAGATGAAGAACATAAAGAGATGAAGAACATAAAGACATGAAGAACATAAAGACATGAAGAACATAAAGAGATGAAGAACATAAAGACATGAAGAACATAAAGACATGAAGAACATAAAGACATGAAGAACATAAAGAGATGAAGACAATAAAGAGATGAAGCACACAAAGACAAGAAGACAATAAAGACAAGAAGAACACAAAGACAAGAAGACAATAAAGACAAGAAGAACATGAAGACATGAAGAACATAAAGACATGATGAACATGAAGACATGAAGAACATAAAGAATCGAACACATTTGTAATAAAAACGTGTCTTTTCTGTGTTACACAAAGCAAATAACACAAGACTTGGAAAAGCTCACTGTCAACATATAGTGGTCTTGTCTAATGTCTGATGAAGTGTAATGCCGTTGTTGTTGTAGTGTTGTCGTGTTGTATTGTTGTAGTGTTGTAGTGTTGTATTATTGTATTGTTGTATTTTTTATTGTTTTATTGTTTTATTGATGTGCAACAATCAGCTGAATATTAAAGAGCGATGTTTAAATTTTAAAATCAAAGACTGTTATATGTGTTATGTCTGTTATGTCTGTTATATCTGTTATGTCTGTTATATGTGTTCTATCTGTTCTGTCTGTTATGTCTGTTATATCTGTTATGTCTGTTATGTCTGTCCTGTCTGTTCTGTCTGTTATGTCTGTTATATCTGTTATGTCTGTTATGTCTGTTCTGTCTGTTATATCTGTTATGTCTGTTATATCTGTTATGTCTGTTATGTGTGTTCTGTCTGTTATGTCTGTTATGTCTGTTTTTATTGTTATGTCTGTTATATCTGTTCTGTCTGTTATATCTGTTATGTCTGTTTTTATTGTTATGTCTGTTATATCTGTTCTGTCTGTTATATCTGTTATGTCTGTTATGTATGTTATATCTGTTATGTCTTCTATGTCTGGTATATCTGTTATACCCGTTATATCTGTTATGTCAGTTATGTCTGTTATGTCTGTTATATGTGTTATGTCTGTTATGTCTGTTATATGTGTTATGTCTGTTTTGTCTGTTCTATCTGTTCTGTCTGTTATATCTGTTCTGTCTGTTATGTCTGTTATGTCTGTTCTGTCTGTTCTGTCTGTTATATCTGTAATGTCTGTTCTGTCTGTTATATCTGTCATGTCTGTTATGTCTGTTATATGTGTCATGTCTGTTATGTCTGTCCTATCTGTTCTGTCTGTTCTGTCTGTTATATCTGTTATGTCTGTTATGTCTGTTATGTCTGTTATATCTGTTCCGTCTGTTCTGTCTGTTATGTCTGTTATGTCTGTTATGTCTGTTATATCTGTTCTGTCTGTTCTGTCTGTTATATCCTTTATGTCTGTTATATCTGTTATGTGTGTTATGTGTGTTATATCTGTTATGTCTTCTATGTCTGGTATATCTGTTATACCTGTTATATCTGTTATGTCAGTTATGTCTGTTATATCTGTTATGTCTGCTATATCTGTTATGTCAGTTATGTCTGTTACATCTGTTATGTCTGCCGACTGCTCAGTGGCGAGATGTCTTCTTGAAAGAGCTTTTATCGCGCTCTCTCTCTCTCTCACTCTCCCTCTCTCTCTCTCTCTCTCTCTCTCTCTCTCTCTCTCTCTCTCTCTCTCTCTCTCTCACTCTCTCTCTCTCTCTCTCTCTCTCTCTCTCTCTCTCTCTCTCTCACTCTCTCGCTCTCACTCTCTCTCTCCCCCCCCCCCCTCTCTCTCTCACACACACACACAAACACACATACACACACACCAAACGCTGGTCCCATGTGTTCAGACATGCTTGTTTTGTTATTTTTGTGTGTTTTGTCCCTCCAAAAACACAAACACATGATGGATAATTGTAACTTATCTCGTGTGACTTCCCCCCCGACCCCCCCCACACACACCACATCAATCACATGTGTGTCAGTGGTAACATGTTAACCTTTATCCAGCCAACCCTGCTGACCTCTGCATGACCTCTCAGCAAGATGATGGCGTGTAGAACACACACATCTGCACACACATCTCCACATCTCCACAAATATCTGCACACATCTCCACATCTCCACATTTCCACACACATCTGCACACACATCTGCACATCTCCACAAACATCTGCACACATCTCCACAAACATCTGCACACACATCTCCACATCTCCACACACATCTGCACACACATCTCTACATCTCCACAAACATCTGCACACACATCTCTACATCTCCACAAACATCTGCACACACATCTCCACATCTCCACAAACATCTGCACACATATCTCCACATCTTCACACATATCTGCACACAATCTGTACATCTCCACAAACATCTGCACACACATCTGCACACACATCTCCACAAACATCTGCACACACATCTGCACACACATCTCTACACCTCCACACACATCTGCACACACACCTCCACATCTGCACACACATCTGCACACACATCTCCACATCTGCACAAACATCTGCACACACATCTGCACACACATCTCCACACACATCTGCACACACATTTCCACATCTCCACAAACATCTGCACACATATCTCCACATCTTCACACACATCTGCACACAATATCTATATCTCCACAAACATCTGCACACACATCTGCACACACATCTGCACATGTCCACTCACTGTGTTGTCTTGTTTCTCTACACGTAATAACTGTAAAAAGCTTGAACTTTTACAAGATTTATGACAGACGAGCAAACACACACACACACACACACACACACACACACACACACACACACACACACACACACACACACACACACACACACACACACACACACACACACACACACACGATGGACCATGTTATGATTAATTCAAGCATGCATCAGCCATAATGACATGTCATCTCATCCACGAGCGGAGGGAGGACCGCACGTTTATACACGTGTCAAGTGCTGAAAGTGATCTTGTCCTACCTGCGTGGCAGAGGTAGGGGTAAGTAGACGCGGGGCAGCTCTGGGTGGATTAATAGCCCTGCGTGGCAGAGGTAGGGGTAAGTAGACGCGGGGCAGCTCTGGGTGGATTAATAGCCCTGCGTGGCAGAGGTAGGGGTAAGTAGACGCGGGGCAGTTGGGGGGTGGTTTAATAGCCCTGCGTGGCAGAGGTAGGGGTAAGTAGACGCGGGGCAGCAGGGGGAGGGGTGGTTTAATAGCCCTGCGTGGCAGAGGTAGGGGTAAGTAGGGGGCAGCTGGGGGGTGGTTAGTATTCCGGCGGGCACACGGCTGGTTCTCTGCGAGAGCAAATGTGTTATGACGATGCATATTCATATGTTTAACGTACAGACGTGCATTCCTAATGATTCCGCACAGGACGGAATGCAAGCGGCTCATTAATAGTTTCACCATGCCAGCCAGTCCCCGCCACCACCCTCGCATCCCCACCTCCCACCCCCGCATCCCCACCCCCCCCACCCCCGCCTGGCTTCTAATCACGCCTACCCACTCCCCCGCAGCGCAGAAGCACGCAGACGCGGGAGGAAAACAAAGAGAAGGGAGGTAGCGCTGCTAATCCCTTTCTTCTCCAACTGGGTGGGTCCATTTTGATCATTTCATTAGAAGGTAGGGCGCGGGTCTCGTGGTATGACCCGGAAATGACTCCGTGCAGCTTCCTGTAAGACACGAGACGATGCAAATCCAGACTGACCACTGCTTCATCCACCACAGTGCAGGCACAGAAGGCTGCTCCTGATAATTAGATGAGCTTCATGATAATATGAATCAATTACAGTCTCAGTGGCCTTTCCCCTGCAGCTCAAAATACCCACAATGCCTTTTTGACACTTAACGAACCAAATGGAAGCAAGTACATCAAAGTTTGCTTTTCAGAAACGAGTCTGCAGCTGGACTTGTGAGAGGTAATATCGTGTTACTAATTATCAAGACTTATTTCATCTGAACCGAAGCGTAATTGTTTGAGCAGCTTCGTGGATGTTATTCTTCTTATTTATGGGTTTGGCTGTCAGGCAGCGAGCACAAAACACACACTATGACGAATCCGCCTGCGCTCGAAACGATGATTTACTGCGCAGTCACGCGTGTTGGAGCTGCGCGGCGGCGTGGGTCCTGCAGACGCATGGAGACATGCAGCAGCACACGTGCAGCAGCAGACGTGCAGCAGCAGACGTGCAGCAGGACACGTGCAGCAGCAGACGTGCAGCAGGGGGCGTGCAGCAGGAGATGTGCAGCAGCAGACGTGCAGCAGGACACGTGCAGCAGCAGACGTGCAGCAGGACACGTGTAGCAGCAGACGTGCAGCAGGAGACGTGCAGCAGCAGGACCCGTGCAGCCGTGCACAGAAGCAGCGCGCCGCCCAAGCCGTCAGAGATTTACTATCACCCAAACACAGCAAAGTGCTGGGTGCAATTAATGGACCACAACCCAAACACGGGATTTGTTTATTGGCCTCTCTGGCTTCATAAAAGTTACTTAAGCGATTTCTGGGGCTGTACTAAAAGCTCATGCTAAGATGTTGGCTTGCTCTGAAATCAGTGACAGTGGTAAACGAGTGGATGCCAATTTGAGGGCTTGGAAATGAAAACAGCTCCCGGGCTGCCTGCCTTATCAGAAGAGCAGCAGATAACATGAACATCAACACCAACCCGGACATGAGCCAGTTGCTGGGAGCCAGGCGAGGTGGACGGGTGACCAGACACATGCCGAGCACGACGAGCAGCTTGATTATAAATTATTAATGACTTTTCTGCCTTCCCTGTCATTTTCGACAGGTCGCGAACAGAAGTGATGGCTGTGCTGTTTGCGTGGCAGCTCACTCCTCAAACAGATTGCAATTTATTCCTCTGCAGTTTGTCCATCAAGAGCAGCCCTGACAACATAATCCCGAGCTAATCCGCCGCCTTCAGTTTTTCTTGTTGGCTCTCATGCAAAAGCACTCGGCCAAATCCTGCTACCTGTCAGATGGGACAAGCTGCCAGCCCTGCTGCAGACACACAGAGAGAGAGAGAGAGAGAGACAGACAGACAGACAGACAGACAGAGAGACAGAGAGACAGAGAGAGACAGGGAGAGAGAGAGAGACAGAGAGAGAGAGAGAGAGAGAGAGAGAGAGAGAGAGAGAGAGAGAGAGAGAGACAGACAGACAGACAGACAGACAGAGAGACAGAGAGACAGGGAGAGAGACACAGACAGAGAGAGAGAGAGAGAGAGAGAGAGAGAGAGAGAGAGAGAGAGAGACACAGAGACACAGAGACGGAAACACACACACAGAGCGAGGGGGGCAGAGAGAGACAGAGAGAGAGAGAGGGGGGCAGAGAGGTAGCTAGAGAGAGAGAGGGGGGCAGAGAGGTAGCTAGAGAGAGAGAAAGAGGGGGGCAGAGAGGTAGCTAGAGAGAGAGAGAGGGGGGCAGAGAGGTAGCTAGAGAGAGAGAGAGTGGGGCAGAGAGGTAGCTAGAGAGAGAGAGAGTGGGGCAGAGAGGTAGCTAGAGAGAGAGAGAGGGGGGCAGAGAGGTAGCTAGAGAGAGAGGGGGGGGCAGAGAGGTAGCAAGAGAGAGAGAGAGGGGGGCAGAGAGGTAGCTAGAGAGAGAGAGAGTGGGGCAGAGAGGTAGCTAGAGAGAGAGAGAGGGGGGCAGAGAGGTAGCTAGAGAGAGAGGGGGGCAGAGAGGTAGCTAGAGAGAGAGAGAGGGGGGCAGAGAGGTAGCTAGAGAGAGAGGGGGGCAGAGAGGTAGCTAGAGAGAGAGAGAGGGGGGGAGAGAGGTAGCTAGAGAGAGAGAGAGTGGGGCAGAGAGGTAGCTAGAGAGAGAGAGAGGGGGCAGAGAGGTAGCTAGAGAGAGAGAGCGCAAAAGAAAGAGAGAGAGAGAGAGAGAGAGAGACATAGAGACCGAGACGGAGACAGAGACACACACACACAGCGAGGGGGGGCAGAGAGAGAGAGAGAGAAAGAGGGGCAGAGAGAGCGATAAAAGGGGGGGGGCAGAGCGATAGAGAGGCAGCTAGAGAGAGGGAGGGAAAAAGAGAGAGCGAGAGAGAGCGAGAGAGAGAGATTTGGGCAAGAGAGTATCATGGTTGCTGGGTAGACTTAACCCCTGCCTCCCTCCGTGTAATCCAGTGTAAACAGGCAGAGCCTTAGAGGGGCTAACAGCCCAGTCACCATCATACACAGCCCCTAAGAACTGCCGCCCGCTGCCCTGCGTGTGTGTGTCTGTCTGCGTGTGTGTGTGTGTGTGTGTGTGTGTGTGTGTCTGCGTGTGTGTGGTGTGTGTGTTAGGGAGAGAGTTAGCACACAGTGTCCATTGACAGCCTCTAATCCCAGGGGAGGGACGGGGTTTGTGGAGGTGGGTGTTCCTACCAGCAGCATCCACTAAAGACAGCCGAGCTCCTGCAGGAGAGATCTTCACCTCTTCAGCAGAACTACACCACCGTTCCAGACCAAGACCGTTCCGGAACTACACCACCGTTCCAGAGCAAGACCCTTCCAGAACTACGCCACCGTTCCAGAGCAAGACCCTTCCAGAACTACACCACCGTTCCAGACCAAGACCGTTCCGGAACTACACCACCGTTCCAGAGCAAGACCCTTCCAGAACTACGCCACCGTTCCAGAGCAAGACCCTTCCAGAACTACACCACCGTTCCAGAGCAAGACCCTTCCAGAACTACACCACCGTTCCAGAGCAAGACCCTTCCAGAACTACGCCACCGTTCCAGAGCAAGACCCTTCCAGAACTACACCACCGTTCCAGAGAAGGACCCTTCCAGAACTACACCACCGTTCCAGAGCAAGACCCTTCCAGAACTACACCACCGTTCCAGAGCAAGACCATTCCAGAACTACACCACCGTTCCAAAGCAAGATCGTTCCAGAACTACAGCATCATTACAGAGCAGGCTCATATTTGTCACTTTTGTTATGGAAGGTGTATTGGGTTGAGTGGTGGAGACCCTCTGGATTTCCACTTCAACCTCCAAAGACATAAAATAAACAAATCCAAAACCTGAATGAGGAGCAGATGAGGAGCAGAACACGTGACCCATGAAGAACATACCCACGTGTGGTACGAGGCATCAGTGATGAGCTGCCCTTCACTGATGACGTATGAAAAAAGCAAGAAATAGAAAAAAGGAAAAAGGAAATAAACATAAAAAGAAGGTGCTGTGTTCTCCTGACAGACAGCTGACAGTCAACATTCTCACATTGACGTGTCCCTCCTGGCCTCCTCCTGACAAACACCCCACATCCACAGGCCTCCTCCTGACAAACACCCCACATCCACAGGCCTCCTCCTGACAGACACCCCACATCCACAGGCCTCCTCCTGACAGACACCCCACATCCACAGGCCTCCTCCTGACAAACACCCCACATCCACAGGCCTCCTCCTGACAGACACCCCACATCCACAGGCCTCCTCCTGACAGACACCCCACATCCACAGGCCTCCTCCTGACAGACGCCCCACATCCACAGGCCTCCTCCTGACAAACACCCCACATCCACAGGCCTCCTCCTGACAAACACCCCACATCCACAGGCCTCCTCCTGACAGACGCCCCACATCCACAGGCCTCCTCCTGACAGACACCCCACATCCACAGGCCTCCTCCTGACAAACACCCCACATCCACAGGCCTCCTCCTGACAGACGCCCCACATCCACAGGCCTCCTCCTGACAGACACCCCACATCCACAGGCCTCCTCCTGACAAACACCCCACATCCACAGGCCTCCTCCTGACAGACACCCCACATCCACAGACCTCCTCCTGACAGATGCCCCACATCCACAGGCCTCCTCCTGACAGACACCCCACATCCACAGGCCTCCACCTGACAAACACCCCACATCCACAGACCTCCTCCTGACAGATGCCCCACATCCACAGGCCTCCTCCTGACAGACACCCCACATCCACAGGCCTCCTCCTGACAGACACCCCACATCCACAGACCTCCTCCTGACAGACACCCCATGTCCACAGACCTCCTCCTGACAGACAGCCCATGTCCACAGACCTCCTCCTGACAGACACCCCATGTCCACAGGAAGGACACAGAAGGCCTGACAGAAGCACCTCAGCTCCAACAGCGACACACAGGAAGTACTAACATGACATGATTACTATGTAGCAACTGTGCTTTATTCAGTGGATCATTATCTTATAGAAGGTTTCATACATTAAAGTGCAGTGTAATGTAAACAAAGTAGCTAGTGATAAAAGAAGAAAAGAAGCAGAACAAACACAGGAAAACGGGAATACCATAAGAGAAAATAAAACAAGTGAAAAGTAAACACATGAACAAAATGAAAAGGAAAAATAAAACCTCAATGAGATGAAGAAAATGTAAAAGAATAAGCCAGTAAAATTATCTTACAGAACGTGTACTACTACTACTACTACTACTACTACTACTAGTTCATATAGTAAAACTGTTATGTAGCAAATGTAGCACTACCATTACTTCATATAACACTGTTGTAATATAATGACTATGTAGCATTCTGTGGCGATAACTGGTAATAATCAGCACCTGCTAAGTGAGTAGAGGTAGAGGAGCGACAGGCTGTGGTAGCGGGGGATTCGATGAGGACGGTAAACATTAGCTCATATTTATGTCACGTCTGCACACTTGGGCTCATGGATGCAGAGTTTAGTAACGGAAAGTGAAGTTGATTCGACCAAGTTGTGTCTGAATTGTTGTCCAATGAATCCAAACAAACCTTTCTCTGATCAATGTGCTGCTTCTTCTTCTTCTTCTTCTTCTTCTTCTTCTTCTTCTTCGTTGTGTTTTATATCTGCAGAACTGTGTAACACATGTTCGTAGCGTGCATGTTGCGTACTTGCGCACGTGCTGGAAGAACACACGAACCAAACAATATTAAGGGGACCCACTTTTATTACTGCGCTCTATGGCGCCACTAGTGGTGGAAACCCGCACTTGCAGACCTCTAAATCTCCTCCTCCTCCTCACCAACGCCTCTGTGTTTATATGTGATGGCGCATATGTGATGGGA
>JAJHIY020000517.1:1380000-1417500 GCA_022114975.2 Lampris megalopsis
CTGCCTCCAAACCTTTTGAGCTCTGACAGTTTTCAGACAGACTGATGAAACAAAACACCGTGAACTTTTAAATCCGGTGGAAAATGCCAGAAAGCGTGGTTTGTTTTACAAGTACTTTAGGAAGATTGTGTTGTCTGGAAAGCAACCTGCTAGCTGAATGCTGCCGACCCAGACGCCTTCAGTCAAGCCGAGCTGTAACCGTCACATCCATCAGGAGGAAGGTCTGAGGAAGTGAGGGAGAGGAAGGTGGAAATGGAGGTAACTTCACAAAGAAAATATGTGTTCGTATTCAGTGGTTTGAGTCCAGCTTAACTCCTCCCATTGTGTTACATTTCCACTTAAACAAATTAAAAACACTACAATTCAAAGATCTGGTGGAGTGGGAACTGCTCAGATCATGTCCAAAGTGCTAAATCCTGAAGGAGCCAGCGGCATGCAGGGGCTGTTCCAGCTGAGGGAAAGTACTTAGGACCTGAGAGGAAGATGTACGCTTCAACACAACCCAGCAAGGACAAACGCAAAATATCCCCGTGTCACACCAGAGGTGTCAGGATATATGGAGAAGCTGCAGGGATGAGATGAAGGCATGTGAGTCAGTGATCACATGTAAAAGACTCTTTAGAGCAGCATGTGGAGCAGATACGGGATGGAGCCGGGACTTCCCGTGTGGGTTGTTCCTGAGTGGTTCTGGTGTTGCTCTGCTCTTGCTGCGTCCTTGTCGTGCTGAGTGAAGGATCTTTGTGTGGTTTGCTAGATAGACGCCATGCTCACTGGTGGCAGAAGACTGAGGGTTCATTTAAATCACACGGTTCACTGTTGAAATGCTAAAACAGGAGAAGGGGGCAGGACTAGAAAGGGTTTTAACTTCTGCCTCCTGCTTTCCAACTGCCGAGATTTAAAACACGTGTTTGATGAGGATATTGCTTTCCTGTTTTGATTTTTTTCTCGTTTGTTTTCTTTTATTATATATTTTACATTTTTTTCAACGTTCGAAACAAACAAACACAATGAAACAATGAAACATGTACCAAAGAAGGCCTGACCGTTTCCATGCTCCCTAGGACGGTCTGTGTGCCGTTCAGAAGCCAAGCTAATATTGATTAGCTTGGGAGCACTCCTCGTCTTCTTCATGTGGACCGTCCTTCCGTCCTGCTTCACTCTGTGAAGCGGGGGAGGCGGCGCAGGCAGGATTTAGGGCGACCGAACACATTTTGTCCTTTTTGAACCGCACGTTCATATAGGGAGCCAATTGGCTTTGAATTATCGGAGCTCTCTTTAACGAGGCTTATCTTGTTGAGGAGCGGCTCTCTCGCTGCCGGCAGGACCACGTTACAGTAACCCAGAAGCGGCTTACCGAGCGTCACCTGTGACCTTTACGCTGTTGTTGGCCCTCGGCGAGGTCACGGCAGGCCCGGGGAATTCCCATACGCTGCTTTTCCAGCGCTGTAAGGGCCAGACAGCCGTGTGATTTATGGCGAGGTTGGGGTAAAGTCAGTGTCGGTGGTGGGATTCTGCCGTAAGCCGTCGGTGGAAGTGGAGGGCAGCGTGTAGGATTTGATTTACAGTTCTGGGAATGCTCCAGGGTGTCGTCTGGTGTAAAAGGTTGTGCACGCAGGCGACATTTCCAGCTCCGTCTCGGCCTCCGCTTGCCATTCTCCTGTGAATGGTGTCGGTGAACCGGGCGCCTGAGGGGGCATTAGCAGGTTGTCAATGGCTGCCCCTCCCGCCCCATAAATCAGATTCCCCGCTGACCTAAGAGGTGCTGCATGGCCCACTCGCACAGGATCCTTATCAACTGAGACGCGCACAAGATTAGTAGGCTGCTCTCGGTAACGGGTTAAGGACATTTAATTTTGGATGTAGTCCGATACGGACTCCCATACAATCACACAGTGCAGATTTGACTCTCCGCTACTTTATCGGCATCAATCTCTGTGGAATCCATGAATGGTGATCCGAGCAAGACGGACTACAGGCCGCGCGCTCAAGACAGATGGGGCATTGGCAGGTTTTCAAACAAGAGAAAAATGAAAGTGACCATACAACACAATTGGTGGGGAGCTTTCACGTCCACTTTTAGACCCCTGGTGACTTCACACTAGCAGCTGTTGTAAAACACAAATTCGTCAGATAATCCTTCCAAAGCCCGGCGGTCAAGCCCAGGCATTCTGGGTCTTGAGCGCGCTCATAAATGAAATACCACCTGCAGCAGCAATGTCAAAGCCACAACGGAGCAAAGTTATATTTAGGTAAGAACATGAAAGACCCTGATCTCTTAACAAAATAAAAGCTTTTGACGGCTAATCTCTGCCCTTGATCATCTCCGTCTGATGATGTCCAACAGGCCGGCGGAGGAGATTCCGGCTCTGTCACGCAACTGTCAGTCGTAATTTTCACAGATAGGAGATCGAACCGTATCACAGGGATCACGCAGCTCCTCTGCTGTGAGCCGACCGCGACAAAGCCCCAATTCTGCTCATCCGTCTCGGCCGCAGCAGCTGTCTCCCTTTATGACACAATCAATGCTGTTCAGGTTTGTTAGAAAATGAAAAAAAAAACAAAACACAACACATCCACGCCATAACGACCACGTGCTGTAGCGTGTGAGGTAGGTGCGCTGCCCTGTCTCCTCCTTCCTGGGTGGACGTCAAGCAGCTGGTTTCAACGGGAGCCGTGGCCTCGGGAAGGAGTCGCTCAGCCGGAACAGTGTATGGTTTTCACACAGCGGTAAAACACATTAGCACTGAACCTTTTACCAACGTGGGCTAATTACAGGAAGAGGGGCGGGTTCTCTGTGTAGAGGAGGCCTGTCACTGCTTTGGTGGGGGCAAAGGTGATGGTGCTCCTCCACAATGGCGTTGGGTCACGATCGTTATGTATTGTGGAACTCATGATGTACACGTTGCTGATCCGGGGAAGTGAGAAACCGAGACGTCTCCAGCAACAGTCCTTTGAAAAGCTGCAGATGTAGAAGAGCTGACCAGGCCCATTTCAGCTAACGATGCTACAGTTGGTAAGCTAACTCCCTAGAGCTGAAGGGCCACGTCTGAAAAACCAGGCCTTCGCTGTGGACAGTTGGCAAACAGGCAGAACAAAACAGTTTGAAACTACGCGTGTATAACACGCGTTCTTTACAGATGTGCGAGAGTTGAGATGGTCCGCAGGATGCCTCACAAACGCCTTGAAGAGCGCACAAACAAGCAGTTCCTCATTTTAGACGTTTCTAGTGATTTCTAGGGTGACGCTGAATTCTGTGGCAAAATGGGCTCCGGGAGGAAAGGCCGGAATATGTCCGTCCAGATTCAGTAAGAATCACAACAGTAAGAATCACAACAGTAAGAATCAGAACAGTAAGAATCAGAACAGTAAGAATCACAACAGTAACAATCAGAACAGTAACAATCAGAACAGTAAGGATCAGAACAGTAACAATCAGAACAGTAAGAATCAGAACAGTAACGATCAGAACAGTAAGAATCAGAACAGTAAGAATCAGAACAGTAAGAATCAGAACAGTAAGAATCAGAACAGTAAGGATCAGAACAGTAAGAATCAGAACAGTAACAATCAGAACGGTAAGAATCAGAACAGTAAGGATCAGAACAGTAAGGATCAGAACAGTAACAATCAGAACGGTAACAATCAGAACAGTAAGAATCAGAACAGTAAGGATCAGAACAGTAAGGATCAGAACAGTAAGGATCAGAACAGTAAAAATCAGAACAGTAAGAATCAGAACAGTAAGAATCAGAACAGTAAGAATCAGAACAGTAAGGATCAGAACAGTAAGGATCAGAACAGTAACAATCAGAACAGTAACAATCAGAACAGTAAGGATCAGAACAGTAAGGATCAGAACAGTAAGAATCAGAACAGTAAGAATCAGAACAGTAAGAATCAGAACAGTAACAATCAGAACAGTAAGAATCAGAACAGTAAGAATCAGAACAGTAAGGATCAGAACAGTAAGAATCAGAACAGTAAGAATCAGAACAGTAAGAATCAGAACAGTAAGGATCAGAACAGTAACAATCAGAACAGTAACAATCAGAACAGTAAGGATCAGAACAGTAAGGCGTTTCTGATGTCAGCTACACCGTGAAGTCTCACTAGTTACATTTACTTAGGAAAGAGTAGGAAACCGGTTACTTTGTGACAAGTAAGTAAAGGAACTTATTTGTGTCAAGTTATGTGAAATTAAACGATTTCACATAACTTGACACAATTAAGTTCCTTCTCACAAGGTAATTGGTGTCCTACTCTTTCTTAAGTAAACTTAACTTGTGAGACTTCACGGTGAGACCAGAGGACATCCAGCCCATCACGTCCTCTGCTGACCTCATCTGCACAGCGCTCAGCTTCCACCCAGTATCTGTGTGCTGATGTGTGTGCTGACCTGCGTGTGTCCGTCACTGTGTTCACCCCTAAATAAAGAGGAGGAAGAAGAGGAGAGCCTTCCTCCTCCATGCGGCCTCTGACCTCCATTATGGCTTTGACCACATTCCTCTGTGTTTTAAACAAGACTCCCATTACAGCCACGCAGGACAGGTTGCCATGTTTTGCTGCATGTTTTGCAAGGCCTCTGCGTATATGGAGAATGAGTGCATGACTGCTTGCACCCCCCACCACCACTTCAACCCCCACCCCACCCCCACCCCCCATGTGTGTATAAATCACTTGACCCAGACTTGCTGTTGACCGCAGATTCGCGCCAGCAAGAGACGCTCCTGATGACAATGTAAATGGATGGTACACAAACATGCTCTCCGAATGAATCTCAAGTGGGGCGGTGCTCGCTGAGGTAGGGGGGGGGGCAGGCAGAGGGATGTGATAGGCGGGAGGGGGAGATGGATGGTGCCCAGCCCGAGGTGGAGCCGATAGCCACAGACTGCTCCCCTGCTGCTTTCACAAGGCTC
This sequence comes from Lampris megalopsis, assembly GCA_022114975.2. NCBI lineage: Eukaryota > Metazoa > Chordata > Actinopteri > Lampriformes > Lampridae > Lampris > Lampris megalopsis. The sequence goes on from JAJHIY020000517.1 coordinate 1,384,917, forward strand.
AGCGTCAGCGCCGAGGCGGGTCAGATGGACGGGCCCTGCGCCCTGCAGAGCACAGCAGCTCTGTCGGAACAGGAAGAGGAAACCCGACACTCCATGTTATTCCATTTATTCCGTGTTATTCCATATTATTCCATGTGAGATGACAAATGTCTTCACATGCAGCGGGGGAAGGACAATATGTCACAAAAGCAGTCCCAGAGAGAGACAGTGTGGTGATGTAGTCATCCGTGTGCAGTTGATACAGAACACATGTTGTGCACTCCTCATGTTGTGATGAGAATGTGTTGTTATGGGAATGTGTAGGATAAACGGGAATGTGTTGTTATGGGAATGTGTAGGATAAACGGGAATGTGTTGTTATGGGAATGTGTAGGATAAACGGGAATGTGTTGTTATGGGAATGTGTAGGATAAGCGGGAATGAGTGTTATGGGAATATGTAGGATAGACAAGAATGTGTTGTTATGGGAATGTGTAGGATAAACGGGAATGTGTAGGATAAACGGGAATGTGTAGGATAAACGGGAATGTGTTGTTATGGGAATGTGTAGGATAAACGAGAATGTGTTGTTATGGGAATGTGTAGGATAAATGAGAATGTGTTGTTATGGGAATGTGTAGGATAAATGAGAATGTGTTGTTATGGGAATGTGTAGGATAAACGGGAATGAGTGTTATGGGAATGTGTAGGATAAACGGGAATGTGTTGTTATGGGAATGTGTAGGATAAATGGGGAATGTGTTGTTATGGGAATGTGTAGGATAAGCGGGAATGAGTGTTATGGGAATATGTAGGATAAACGAGAATGTGTTGTTATGGGAATGTGTAGGATAAACGGGAATGTGTAGGATAAATACACACAGAGCTGGAAGACACTGGGAAGACAAAGGAAAGTGGACTGTGAGGGGATCAAATTGAAACCACCTGCTGTGCGGCTGTGATGTGGACGAGCTCCAGCGTCTCCTGACCCGAGCAGAACAGCACCACCCAAACACCTCCCAGACCAACCGGAGCTCGAACCCGTCCTGATGAAGTGTCCCATCAGCACCTTGTCTCCTGAAGCCCTCTAGCCCCTGAAGCCGGGGCCCCTCCCCCACTTTACGCACCCATTTTATCTGTGTGAGTGTGCGTGTGCGTGCGTGTGTGAGTGCGCGCGCGTGCGTACATGCGAGGGCGTGTGCATCGGTGTGCGCGCGTATGTGCGCGTGCGCGTACTTGTACGCATGTGTGTGCATGTGTGTGCGTACACGTGGGGGGCGCGTGTGTATGCGCGTGCACGTGCGCCTGTAAATTCTAAAAGTGAAGTGTACTTAAAACAATAGGAACCAGATTACACGTGGGTAAGTAAGGCCACACAGCGTCATTGTGTGAAATCAGTTGAAGTAACTTGACGCAGTGACGTCATTAACAGACACGCGTGATTCTACCCATCCAGTTCATGTGTAGGCTGACAGGTCAGTAGTTTAATCACCCATCTGGTCATGAGCCGACGTCCAACCTGCCGCTATTGCTGCTTTTTCAACAGGAGTAAAGACCGCTTACTGCACTTCTGCAGCAACACAACAACAACACAACAACAACACAACAACAAACCCTGTATTAAAGCTGCTGTATTGGCTGATAGTTCCCGTTTCATTTGAACTGAATGACGACACGCTTCCTCCCAGGTTTATAAACTCACTTAAGGTACATAATACATGACATAATAATAACAATACATGACATAATAATAATAATAATAATACATGACATAATAATAATAATAATACATGACATAACAATAATAATAATACATTACATAATAATAATAATAATAATACATGACATAATAATAACAATACATGACATAATAATAATAATAATACATGACATAATAATAATAATAATAATAATAATAATACATGACATAACAATAATAATAATACATTACATAATAATAATAATAATAATAATAATAATAATACATGACATAATAATAACAATACATGACATAACAATAATAATAATACATGACATAATAAAAATCATAATGATAATGATAACAATAATAATATAAAAATAATACATGACATAATAATAATGAAATAATAATAATAATAATAATACATGACATAATAATAATAATAATAATACATGAAATAATGATAATACATGACATAATGATAATAATAATACATGACATAATAATACATGAAATAATAATAATAATAATAATAATACATCGCATAATAATAATAATAATAATAATAACGTTAATAATAATACATGAAATAATAATAGCAATAATAGTAATAATAATATATGAAATAATAATAATACACGAAATAATAATAATAATAATAATAATAATAATAATACTTGAAATAAAAAGCTGTGTCAATGTGAAAAACAGGCTGTTTTCTCATCTCATGTCTACAGTATTATACTGTAGTATATACTACAGTAATATATTGTAATGTACTGTAATATAAACTATAGTGTAACGTGCATGGATAAGTAGACACGTCGGCCATTGGCTGACTGGTGGGAATTTTTAGTCGAGCGGTCAGCGATGTCTCCCGCGGTGCGGGCGATACGGGTTCACGTCCCGGCCGAGGCAGTTCCTGTGGTTGCCCCCCATAATTCGCTACAATAGTAATAACCTGTAGAATATACTATAGTAATAACCTGTAGTATATACTATGGTAATATACTGTGATATCATAATAATAATGATAATAAATCAAATGGGGTGAAACAAGACAACAGATAAAAACAACACAACATAGAGGGGTGGATGGGAAGGGGGGCTACAGGGGTGGATAAGAAGGGGGGTTACAGGGATGGATAAGAAGGGGGGCTACAGGGGTGGATAAGAAGGGGGGCTCTGAGAGGGAGAAGCAGCAGCCACACAGGACGCCAGCAGGACTCTCCCACTTAAACACACACAAAAGGACAAGAAAAACACAAAACAGCAGCACTGTGGACGTTGATGCTGTGTAGAGGTTTACTCCCGTAGCCTAGCCCTCTCCCGAGGTATCCACTAGGTGGCACTATTTAACCCCATAGCTGGGGGGGGGGTCGTGGGCATCAGGGAATATCCACACACCGGTGGGCCTGCGTACCGCACGTCTAGGGGCCAGACCTCCTCCGAGTCCCTTGTAGTTCAGCCAGGGTCCGAAGTGTACCCAGTTACCGTGTGTCGCCACGAGGAGGCGCTACATAGGGCTTGCTATTGGTGGGGCTGTGTACTGGCAGGGAGAGACTTGCGTGCTCTGCTCTCCTGTTAGCATTTCTGCTGGCCAGCGGTGAAGGTTGAGCGTGACACGTGACAGACACACAAAACTACACCAATACACTAGATGCTGCACAACAACCCCACTTCTTACACAAAAATGTCACTCACGCACACACACACACACACACACACACACACACACACACACACACACACACACACACACACACACACACACACACACACACACACACACACACACGCATATACTACAGTATATATACTGTGGTAAAATACTGTATATTTACACACATATACAGTATATATACAATATATAATGCAGTATATATTGTATTATATATTGTAGCATATACTATAGTGTGGTGGACACGTATTGGGGACAGAATTCAACCCAGGAACTAAGGGTTAAGTCATGGTTGCCCTGGCAGGTTAACGCAGGGTTAAGTTATGGTTGTCCAGCCAGTTTTCTGGTTATTCTTGCCACCTCCGCTCAGTCGAGCTGTGGTTTGGTTGTCTCTCTGGTTTACCGTGGATTAAAGAAAGTTGCCTACACGGCTAAAGTGTGAACCTACGGTCTTCTCCGTTCCTTCGGCTCTACAATAGTAATATAGTGTAATAGTACTGTAACATATACTATACTAATATACCGTAGTATATATTGTAGTATACACTGTAGTATATTGGTAGTATATAATGTAGTAACATACTGTAATATATACCATAGTAATATACTCTAGCACAGTGGCGGCTAACCGTGTAGCATGGACACCTCGTGTATGCAGGCCACACCAGCTGATTTCACTGGTTAGCAACCAACCCTTCAACCACACAGGAAGAAGGTACCAGTGACGTCACCTGGTGTGGGTCCGGCTGCAATGAAAACCTGCATACACAAGGTCTCCATGCCACGTGGTTGCATTTACCGTGTAGTATTTACCGTGTAGTACTTACCGTGTAGTATATACCGTGTAGTATATACCGTGTTGTATTTACCGAGTAGTATTTACCGTGTAGTACTTACCGTGTGGTATATACCTTGTAGTATATACCGTGTTGTATTTACCGAGTAGTATTTACGAAGTAGTATTTACCGTGTAGTACTTACCGTGTAGTATATACCGTATAGTATATACCGAGTTGTATTTACCGAGTAGTATATACCGTGTAGTATATACCGTGTTGTATTTACCGAGTAGTATTTACCGTGTTGTACTTACCGTGTAGTATATACCGTGTAGTATATACCGTGTTGTATTTACCGAGTAGTATTTACCGTGTAGTATATACCGTGTTGTATTTACCGAGTAGTATTTACCGAGTAGTATTTACCGTGTAGTACTTACCGTGTAGTATATACCATGTAGTATATACCGTGTTGTATTTACCGAGTAGTATTTATAGTGTAGTATATACCGTGTAATATATACCATGTAGTATATACCGTGTTGTATTTACCGAGTAGTATTTATAGTGTAGTATATACCGTGTAGTATATGCCATGTAGTATATACCGTGTTGTATTTACCGAGTAGTATTTATAGTGTAGTATATACCGTGTAGTATATACCCTGTTGTATTTACCGTGTAGTATTTACCGTGTAGTATTTACGTGCTGTACATGCTGTTGTGTGTAATCATTATTTTTCTACAAACGAGGGAAACAGGACAGGTGGGACTGGTGGGACTGGTGGGACTGGTGGGACAGGTGGGACTGGTGGGACTGGTGGGACAGGTGGGACTGGTGGGACTGGTGGGACTGGTGGGACAGGTCCGAGCTGTCAGTCTGATACCAGGCCTGCTGCTGTCAGCCACGCTGTGACGTGAACACACACACACACACACACACACACACACACACACACACACACACACACACACACACACACACACACACAGAGTACACAATCCCTTACCCCCCTCGTGTCTCTTACACCCCTCTCGCTGGCTGCAATTCCGCTGGTGAAGCGCTGATCGTAAATTCCTGCTTTGATTTTATTATTCTTTGCTGAGAGCCGCCACGTCTCACACAACACAACACAACACAACACAACACAACACAACACAACACAACACAACGCAACGCAACACAACACAACACAACACAACACAACACACTACAATACAATACAATAAAACACAACACAACACAACACAATACAACACAACACAACACAACACAACACAACACAACACAACATAACACAACGCAACACAACACAACACAACACAACACAGCACAGTTCAGCACAACACACTACAACAAAGCAAACTACAACATAACACAACACAACACACTACAATACAATAAAACACAACACACTACAACATAAAACAGTTCAGCACAACACACTACAACAAAACACACTACAACACAACACAACACACTACAATACAATAAAAAACAACACACTACAACATAACACAGTTCAACACAACACAACACAACAAATACACTACAATACAACACAACACAGCACAACACAACACAGTACGATACTATAAAACACAACAAACTACAATATAACTCAGTTCAACACAACACACTACAACAAATACACTACAATACAACACAACACAACACAACACAGTACGATACTATAAAACACAACACACTACAACACAACACAGTTAAACACAACACACTACAACAAAACACACAACAACACAACACAATGCAACACAACAAACCACCACATAACACAGCTCAACACACGACACTACAACACAACACAACACAACACAACACACTATGATACAATAAAACAAAACAAACTACAACATAACACAGTCCAACACAACACACTACAACAAATATACTACAACACAACACAACACAACACAACACAACACAACACAACACAACACAACAAACTACAACACAACACAGCTCAACACAACAAACTACAACACAACATAACGCAACACAACACGCAGCAGCTTTAAGCCAGTCTGGCTTTACGAAGTTTTCTCAGCTCAGTGTCCAGGGGTTCCCAAACATTTGTGAGGACGCCCAATTAGCGTTAGCTTCTTGCCCCCCCCCCCCGCCTTGTGAGGTGTGTTTAAAACCCCCCGGACGTTACTACGGCACATGTGGGACAAAAGCTGACGTTTGTATTTCAAATCTGTAATCATTCCGGTAGATTCGGTGCTGACACTTTCCTTTACCAGCATTGTAAGGTAGTTCATGAGTGTACCTGGTACCAGAACACCTTAGGCCGCAGATCGATGGTAGACTTTGTGGTCGCACATCTGACCTGCGGCCGTGGGTTTCGGACACCCGGGTGAGGAGCGGAGCAGCGCTGTCAACTGATCACCACCTGGTGGTGAGCTGGATCAGATGGCGGGGAAGGCTGCCAGGCATCCATCCATCCATGATCTGAACCACCTATCCTGCTGCCAGGGTCGCGGGGATGCTGGAGCCTGTTCCGGCAGTCATCGGGCAGCAGGCGGGGAGACACCCTGGACAGGCCATCACAGGGCCCACACACACACACACACACACACACACACACACACACACACACACACACACACACACACACACACAGAGCTAGGGACAATTCAGTACGGCCGAGTCACCTGACCTACATGTCTTTGGACTGTGGGAGGAAACCGGAGCCCCCGGAGGAAACCCACGCAGACACGGTGAGAACATGCAAACTCCACACAGAGGACGACCCGGGACGACCCATCAAGGTAGGACTACCCCGGGGCTCGAACCCAGGACCTTCTTCCTGTGAGGCGACCACGTTAACCACTGTGCTACCGTGCCGCTGGCTGCTGGACAGACCTGGCAAAACCAAACATGTAGTGAGAGTGAACTGGGAATGTCTGGCAGAGGCCCCTGTCCAGGAGGTCTTCAACTCCCACCTCAGGAAGAAGTTCTCATGTATCCTCACGGGTGGCTGGGGACATGAATTCTGAGTGGGCCATGTTCAAAGCCTCTACTGCAGATGCTGTGGTCATAAGGTCATCGGTGCCTTTCAAGGTGGCAATCTAAGAACCCGCTGGTGGACACCGGTGTTGAGGGAAGCTTTCACGCTGAAGAAGGAGGCCTTTCAGGCTTGGTTGGCCCAGAGGTCTCCCGAAGCAGCAGACAGGTACCGGGAGACCAGAAGGGCCGTGGCTGCGGCGATCGCGGAAACAAAAACTCGGGTGTGGGAGGAGTTTGGCGAGGCTATGGAGGAGACTATCAGTTGGCCTCAAGGAAGTTCTGGCAAACCATCCGGTGACTCAGGAAGGGAAAGCAGGACTCGCCTAAGGCTTTTTCCAGCCAGGGAGGGGAACTGCTGACCCAGACTGGGGATGTTGTCGGGCGGTGGAAAGAACAGTTAACACATCTTCAGTGGAGGAGGTAGTGTCTGAAGACTCGAGGGAAGCCCTACATATCCCTGGCAGAGGTCTCTGATGTAGTTAAGAAGCTTCTCAGTGGCAAGGCCTTGGGCGTGGATGAGATTCGCCCTGAGATGCTGAAGGCTCAGGACATTGTTGGGCTGTCTTGGCTGGCACGCCTCTTCAGTATCACGTGGAGGTCAGGGACAGTACCTGTGGAGTGGCTAACTGGGGTGGTGGTTCCCATATTTAAAAAAGGGTATCGGAGGGTATGCTCCAATTATCGGGGCATCACACTGCTCAGCCTCCCTGGGGAAGTCCACTCTAGGGTGCTGGAAAGGAGGCTCTGACCGATTGTTGAACCTCGGATCAAGAAAGAACAATGCGGATTCCGTCCTGGCCGTGGAACAACGGACCAACTCTTTACCTTTGCGGAAGTGCTGAGGGGGGCGTGGGAGTTTGACCAGCCAATCTAAATGGGTTTTGTGGACTTGGAGAAGGCTTACGACCGTGTACCCCGGGGCACTGTTGGGGGTACTGTGGGAGTATGGGGTACTGGGGCAGTTGCTACAAGCCATCCGGTTCTTGTATAACCAAAGTGAGAGCTGTGTCCGCATTGTCGGCACAAAGTCAAACACGTTTTCGGAGGGTGTCGGACTCCACCAAGGTTGTCCCTTGTCTCCGATTCTGTTTGTGATATTCATGGACAGGATCTCAAGGCGCAGCCAAGGTGAGGAAAGTGTCCATTTTGGGAACCTCAGAATTGCATCTCTGCTCTTCGCAGATGATGTGGTTTTAGCTTCATCAGAACGTGACCTCCAGCGCGCACTGGGGCGGTTTGCAGCTGAGTGTGAGAAATGGATGAGAGTCAGCACCTCCAAGTCTGAGGCCATGGTTCTCTACTGGAAAATGGTGGAATGCTCCCTCCGGGTTGGCGATGAGTTGTTGCTTCAAATGAAGGAGTTCTAGTATCTCAGGGTCTTGTTCACGAGTGAGGGTAGGATGGAGCGGGAGATTGACAGGCGGATTGGTGCAGCATCAGCAGTAATGCGGACGTTGCACTGGACCGTTGTGGTGAAGAGGGAGCTGAGCCGGAAGGCAAAGCTCTCAATTTACCAGTCAATCTTCGTTCCAACCCTCACCTATGCTCATGAGCTTAGGGTGAGATCGTGGATACACATGGCTGAAATGGGTTTCCTCCGTAGGGTCTCCAACTGGGAGGAGACCCCGGGGTAGACCCAGAAGTCGCTGGAGGGACTACATGTCCAATCTGGCCTGGGAACGCCTTGGGATCCCCCACGAGGAGCTGGAGGGCGTTGCTGGGGAGAGGGACGTCTGGAGTGCCCTACTTAGCTTGCTGCCACCGCGACCCCACCCCGGAGAAGCGGCTGAAGATGAGATGAGATGAGATGAGATGAGATGAGATGAGATGAGATGAGATGAGATGAGATGAGAGGAGAGGAGATTAGAAGCATTGTTTGTCAGTTTAGTTTAACAACATTCAACATTATATTATAACTATTATATGGATGAAATATGATTATACATATTAATAATTATACATTGATAAAATATATTGACTGCTGGAAGAGGCTCCAGCAGCCTCGCGACCCTGAGAGCAGGATAAGCGGTTTAGCTAATGGGTGGATGGATATATTGTATTTTATAATAATACACATAAAAATACTAATTGGATTTTATTTTTTTGTTTTTTTTTTAGTATTTTCCATCGTCATCCCTCCCATTTTCTGAGGCCACACTGGCGCCCCCTCGCGGCCCTAATTTGAAAACCATTTTTAAACGACACTGTTAGCTTTAGCTCGTGATCAAATATATGTAAAACAAAACACATCAAGTCCGTGAATGAAAACCACTTGAATAATAATGTTGCTCTATTTATCTTGGTGAGGTTCGGACCACTGGGTTTTTCAGTAACATTATAGTAAAATAAAACTATTGTCTGTGTTAACCTTTAGCAAAATGTACTTGTGATAAAAACATGAAAGCTCTGGTAACATGTTGAACATGCTGCGTGAAGAGGGAAGTATCGAGCCAGTGAACACTACAGAACATGTCCTCTCACGCTGTCTCACTTGAATGTTTCATACAACTGGTCACGACACAACTTGAAAAGGGGACATTACTGGAAACGATGCGTTTTTCAGCAACAACTGTTTGAGTTCTGTGTGTGTGTGTGTGTGTGTGTGTGTGTGTGTGTGTGTGTGTGTGTGTGTGTGTGTGTGTGTGTGTGTACTTGCTTTTCCTTAAATGTTTTTCTTTCTTGTGGTAACAATATGTATTTACATCAGGTCAGTCAGCAGAGGATGTTTACATTAGTTTACAGTAGTTTACAGTAGTTTGCAACATTCTTACTCAACATTCGAATCATTCAGTATTGTGACGTCAAGGACTACAAAGAGGTCCCAACGCTTCATGTGAGAAAAATAAACAACTAACTTTTAACTAACTCCCATGTGTTGTTGATGTGTTTTTTTCTCTGACAGTAGGGGAGTTTGTGTTGTGCAGCACAACTTGCATTGGATGTGAACTACACAGTACAGTGAACTATACAGTACAGTGAAGGATACGGTACAGTGAACTATACAGTACAGTGTACTACACAGTACAGTGGGAATTGAGTTTGTAATGCATAGTAGCTGAATTAACTTAAGAGTAGGTGAGAAGGGGAAGGAAGGAGTAAGTGTGGACCTCCTCCTGCTGCTTTTCCAACATGTAACACATAGTCTGATGTATATGAGACTTGTTCACTGAGATTGATGTGTGGATTTGTTGATCACTTCACATTACTGGCAATAAATTGTATCTGTATGTTATATGTCCTGTATGTTACATCGTGTTTTATATCCCATATGTTATATCGTGTTTTATATCCCATATGTTATATCGTGTTTTATATCATGTATGTTATATATAATGTATGTTATATCGTGTTTTATATCCTGTATGTTATATGTCCTGTATGTTACATCGTGTTTTATATCCCATATGTTATATCGTGTTTTATATCCCATAGGTTATATCGTGTTTTATATCCCGTATGTTATATCGTGTTTTATATCCCATATGTTATATCGTGTTTTATATCCCATATGTTATATCGTGTTTTATATCATGTATGTTATATATAATGTATGTTATATCGTGTTTTATATCATGTATGTTATATGTCCTGTATGTTACATCGTGTTTTATATCCCATATGTTATATCGTGTTTTATATCCCATAGGTTATATCGTGTTTTATATCCCATATGTTATATCGTGTTTTATATCATGTATGTTATATATAATGTATGTTATATCGTGTTTTATATCCTGTATGTTATATGTCCTGTATGTTATATCGTGTTTTATATCCCGTATGTTATATCGTGTTTTATATCCTGTATGTTATATATAATGTATGTTATATCGTGTTTTATATCCCATATGTTATATCGTGTTTTATATCCCATATGTTATATCGTGTTTATATCCTGTATGTTATATGTCCTGTATGTTATATCGTGTTTTATATCCTGTATGTTATATGTCCTGTATGTTACATCGTGTTTTATATCCCATATGTTATATCGTGTTTTATATCCCATATGTTATATCGTGTTTTATATCCTGTATGTTATTTGTCCTGTATGTTATATCGTGTTTTATATCCTGTATGTTATATGTCCTGTATGTTATATCCCATATGTTATATCGTGTATGTTATATATTGTGTATGTTATATCGTGTTTTATATCCTGTATGTTATATGTCCTGTATGTTATATCGTGTTTATATTCTGTGCTATATATAATGTATGTTATATCGTGTTTTATATCATGTATGTTATATATAATGTATGTCACATCGTGTTTTATATCCTGTATGTTATATGTCCTGTATGTTATATCGTGTTTATATTCTGTGCTGTATATAATGTATGTTATATCGTGTTTTATATCATGTATGTTATATATAATGTATGTCATATCGTGTTTTATACCATGTATGTTATATCGTGTTTTATATCATGTATGTTATATGTCATGTATGTTATATCCCATATGTTATATCGTGTGTGTTATACATTGTGTATGTTATATCATGTATGCTATATTCTGTATGTTATATATCCCGTATGTTATATTAAATTAAATTCAATTCAATTCAATTCAATTCAATATACCCTGTATGTTATATATCCTTATGCTATATATTGTGTATGGTATATCCTGTATGTTATATATCTGTATGTTATATCTTATATGTTATATCCTATATGTTATATGTTATATCCTGTGTGTTATGTCCTATACGTTATATCCTGCTTATTGCATGTTCTAAATAAATCACCATTCATTCATCCAGAGAACTGGGTTTTATTATAAAGAATTAACACGTATGATAGAAGATATTATGATAACTAGCTGGTGTTGTAAGGAGTGCAGTCGGGTCCATCAGGTGTGTCGGAGTGGGTTGTGTTTGTGTTACTGTGACTTTTCTTGTTTTGTCTTCATGGTAACACATAAAACATTCCTCTCTCTCATTCATCTCCATTATGGTCATTATACACACAGTGTGTGTGTGTGTGTGTGTGTGTGTGTGTGTGTGTGTGTGCGTGCGTGCGTGCGTGCGTGCGTGTGCGTCTGTGTGTGTGTGTGTGTTAATGAGAGACATTTTTCGGTGTGTTTAGATGTCTTGTCAGCAGGGGTCAAACAGCAGAGGTCGTGAGTTCATGTGTGTGTGATAGTGTGTGCGTTTGTGTGTGTGAGTTCATGTGTGTGATAGTGTGTGTGTCTGTGTGTGTGAGTTCATGTGTGTATGATAGTGTGTATGCTGTGCTGTGGCAGACTGTCTGCAACGCCTGTCTCTCTGTCAGACGGTGAGTCCTGTGAAATAAGAACACATGAACATATAAAGAGAATTTTACCATTACGATAATGTTTTTCTTGTATGGCAAACACATCCAGCCCTGGGGTCAATATACACATAAAATATACTCTTAAATATACACATAAGAATACACATAAATATACACATAAAATATACACATAAATATACACTTAAATATACACATAAAATATACACATAAATATACACTTAAGTATACACATAAAATATACACATAAATATACACATAAATATACACATAAATATACACATAAAATATACACATAAATATACACTTAAATATACACATAAATATACACATAAATATACACTTAAGTATACACTTAAATATACACATAAAATATACACTTAAATATACACATAAAATATACACATAAATATACATATAAATACACACATAAATATACACTTGAATATACACATAAAATATACATAAAATATACACATAAATATACACATAAAAATACACATAAATATACAATTAAATATACATAAAATGTACACAGATAAATATACACTTAAATATACACTTAAATATGCACATAAATATACACTTAAATATACACTTAAATGTACACAAAATGTACACATAAATATACAGATAAAATATACATATACACATAACAGTATACATAAAATATGCACATAAACATACAAATAAACATACACATAAATATACACATGAAATGTATAGATAAATATGCACATAAACATACACTTAAATGTACAAATAAAATATACACATAATACACACATAAAATGTACACATAAATATACACTTAAATGTACACAAAATATACAAATAAATATACATATAAAATATACATATACACATAAATGTACACATAAAATATGCACATAAACATACACATAAAATATACATATAAAGTATACACATAAATATACACAAAATATACAGATAAATGTACAAATACATATACACATAAAATGTACACATAAATATACACTTAAATATACACATAAAATATACAGATAAATGTACACATAAAATATGCACATACATATACACATAAAATATACACATGCATATATACATGAAATATGCACATAAATATACACATAAAATATACACATGAATATACACATAAAATATACACATCAAACTGTTTCCATAGTGCACGGTAAACATTGTGTATCTGCTAAAAAGTGCTTTTTCTATTTGATTTGGTTTTGTTTTGTTTTATTTTGTTTTATTTGATTTCAGTAATCCTTCACTTGTCTCCTGTGTACTGTTGATACTCAGCACCAGACACAGCTGTAACTTGCAAGCACTAGTTTTCAGTCAGCAGGATGAACACACTCCCAGAAAGCCAGGAGTCTGAGGGCTCTCGACCTGTGTGTTGGACACATGAACACATGAACACATGAACAGATGAAGAGATGAACACATGAACAGATAAATGGTTGAACACATGAACACGCGAACAGATGAACACATGAACAGATAAATAGATGGAACACATGAACAGATAAGTAGATGAACACATGAACAGATAAATAGATGAACACATGAACACACGAACAGATGAATAGATGAACACATGAACAGATGAACACATGAACAGATGAATAGATGAACACATGAACAGCTAAACAGATAGAACACATGAACAGATGAGTAGATGAACAGATGAATAGATGAACACATGAACAGATGAACACATGAACAGATGAACAGATGAACAAATGAACACATGAACAGATGACGGTTCCGCTCGTGTATAAACACTGACGGTGGGATAAAAGGAACTGACACAAGTACATGAAGTGAGAAAATCCTCTCCCCTCACCCGTCACGTGAGTCTCAGTCTCATCCAGAGCCGCTCAGCAACGCTGCGACTCACATCCAGGCACATCCCGTCACATCCCATCACGTCCAGACACATCCCGTCACATCCCATCACGTCCAGACACATCCCGTCACATCCCGTCACGTCCCGTCACTTCCCGTCACATCCCGTCACGTCCCGTCACATCCCGGTCTTCAGCTAAACCCCCTGGTGTCTGAGTGTCCGAAGGGATCACGAAGGAGCTCCACTACGTTATACTGTCTCAAGATAAAACACCCAGCTGACATGTTAATGCACGACATATGTTAGTGTGTCCGTTATGAAACCAACTGACACCAACATTAACATCTTAACAACTTTAATACTGTTTTTCCAACAATTTAAAATGGCCGCTGTCCAACGCCTGTACATACTGCAAGGCGTCGGTGGTAGTCATGGTGCGTCTGTAAGCAGACATGTTGGACATCGTCACACATCAAGTTTAGACTATTTCTCTGCACTGGAGGGCGCTAGTGTGTTTCTAGGACAGAGCAACGAACTTTACGAAGGAAGTGACGCCACCAACACACGTCATAAATCCTGACATGACGCACACCACCACGCGCAAATTAAAAGGGTGGTTTTAGGTATAGATCATATCATCACTTGTTTTGTGTGTGTGCAGCTGATCTAAAACTCCTTTTAAATGCAAATATATGCAATTTTAGGAGCGGCAGGTCTGTACCCCCCCCAAAAGTTATTAAACATTGAAAATCCAAAACGGTCATATGACCGTCTGGGTCGTACCAGCTTAAACCAGTTTAAACCAGTGGAACCACCTTGATGACGTTGATCTAGAACCCGTTTCCTCCAGGACGGACAGTGGTCTTGTGACGTTAACCGACTTCTCCTCTTTTTATTTCTGTTTTTTTGTTTTTTTTCCACCTTTCCTCTGTTTTGAACAGAACTGTTCTGGGACGAACAGAACCGTCCCGTCTCCTGCTGCTCCATGGCGTTGCACATGGAAGGATGAAGAGTCTGTGCAGGCTGCCTTTTTCTTCGGGGTCGTTGACCTCTCGGCTCCATGGCAACGAGGCCACACCCACGCCCACCTCACCGCGTTACACACCACGCCAACATTCCAACACAAAACCCATTGGGTCGGAACCCCCGACCGGGCCGGTCTTGTGAATGTTAATTAAAGCTTTAATCTGCCTGCGAACTTTCTGGAAGGAACGCATCGACAGTAACAATGAACCCCCTCAGACCCCCGTCATCATCAGCTCCCCCTGAATGCGCCACATTGGCCAGGTTCCACAACAATACCGTAACACACAAATACACTGAAAGTGAAGCATGACGCCATTATAAGTAAGTGCGGCTGTGGTGAACAGCATGGTGGCTCCCGCCACATCACTGTACAAAGTGTTACGTATCACGAATGAAGACCCGAGGCGAGGGTAGCGAAACCCAGAAGGACAGACAGACAACAGAGCACCGGGATAACCCGAAGGGCGATTTAATGCAGGGAAGAAAAGCAAACAACACTGCCACAGGGGATAATGACAGGTGAGTCTCAGGTGGGCGTTGTTGAGACGATGTGCGCCTGGCTACCAAAGTCCGAATCCGTAGAGCTGTCCGAGGAAGTCCGGGTCCGAGATCCAGGAAGTCAAGTCCGAATTGGAGGGGTCCAGGTAGAGAGACACGGAGGAAGATCGCTGGAGAGGTCCGGGGGAAAACGTGAAGGTCGCTGGGGACGAGGAGCGAGGGAGCCGTGGAAGTCGCGGAGGGAGAGTCCGCAGGATTCAGTCCGTCGAAGCACGGAGTGGTGTTCTGGGAGGCTTCTTGTAGAGGGCTGCCTGATGGCCGCAGGTGTGCCTGATGGATGATGGCAAACACCTGGTGCAGTGCAGCGCTCGTCTCCTCAGAGCGCGAGCCGAGCGCTCGGATGTTTCCGGCACGTCCGAGCTGGGGGAGTGGCTTGAACGTGCCGGGGAGGCAGCTCGGGGCGGTGTAACCACAACATAAAGAGCCTCCACATCCTTCTTCTTCTTCACTGAAAGAGCTGCTCAGTTTCGGCGCCCTCTCCCTGCTCATGTCTTTCTTTGTGTGCTAGTGTTATCCTAACATCTGTGTCTTCAGTCCATTACCTTGGTGATGTCAGTTTCAACCTTCGCTCCGTGTCTTCATGCGCTCGTCTCGGGCCGTTTCCGCTTGTCTTGTCAATTTCCACAAGGAACATTTCTGTTTCTTTGAGGGTTGAAATCAGTAAAGAAATGGCGGCATGGTCTCGTGGGAAGGAGCACAGGATTATGGGACGAGACATCAGCCAGGAGAGAGCGTCAATTAATAAAGCTTACTGAAAGTCTTTCTCTAGTTCGGCGTCAAAAAACTCAACATCTCCACATCTGCTCTAACCAACTTTTGCTTTCTTGTGGTAATCCAGAATGGACAGAAAGATTTGGACATCCGACGGTTCTGCTTCCTGACCCACCTGTCCAGAAATGGATTGGAAATCCTGAACCAGAGGGAACATTTAAAAGACAAGGAGATGGACTGGAAATCCTGAAACAGAAGGAACATTTAAAAGACAAGGAAATGGACTGGAAATCCTGAACCAGAGGGAACATTTAAAAGACAAGGAACTGGACTGGAAATCCTGAAACAGAGGGAACACTTAAAAGACAAGGAACTGGACTGGAAATCCTAAAACAGAAGGAACATTTAAAAGACAAGGAAATGGATTGGAAATCCTGAACCAGAAGGAACATTTAAAAGACAAGGAACTGGACTGGAAATCCTGAACCAGAGGGAACATTTAAAAGACAAGGAAATGGACTGGAAATCCTGAACCAGAGGGAACATTTAAAAGACAAGGAACTGGACTGGAAATCCTGAAACAGAGGGAACATTTAAAAGACAAGGAACTGGACTGGAAATCCTGAACCAGAGGGAACATTTAAAAGACAAGGAACTGGACTGGAAATCCTGAACCAGAGGGAACATTTAAAAGACAAGGAACTGGACTGGAAATCCTGAACCAGAGGGAACATTTAAGAAACAAGGAGATGGACTGGAAATCCTGAACCAGAAGGAACATTTAAAAGACAAGGAAATGGAATGGAAATCCTGAACCAGAGGGAACATTTAAAAGACAAGGAACTGGACTGGAAATCCTGAACCAGAGGGAAAATTTAAAAGACAAGAAACTGGACTGGAAATCCTGAAACAGAAGGAACATTTAAAAGACAAGGAAATGGACTGGAAATCCTGAACCAGAGGGAACATTTAAAAGACAAGGAACTGGACTGGAAATCCTGAACCAGAGGGAACATTTAAAAGACAAGGAACTTGACTGGAAATCCTGAACCAGAGGGAACATTTAAAAGACAAGGAACTGGACTGGAAATCCTGAACCAGAGGGAACATTTAAAAGACAAGGAACTGGACTGGAAATCCTGAACCAGAGGGAACATTTAAAAGACAAGGAACTGGACTGGAAATCCTGAACCAGAGGGAACATTTAAAAGACAAGGAAATGGACTGGAAATCCTGAACCAGAGGGAACATTTAAAAGACAAGGACCTCTTTCTGCAGTCTGAATTTTTCAGTGGAGAGGCTTGTGTGTACTAATGATCTTAAGAGCTATGCATGTGGAGCTGGGCTCCTGGTAGGGTCACCCAAGGCAGACAGGTCAAGGGGGAGGTTCCAGACGAAGCACGATCCAACACAGACCTCAACGGTGGAACTGGCGGAAGATGTCTCCAGGTCACAACGGCAGTGAAGGCGGATGAAGGCTGCAACAGAGGGTGGTCCCTAATGGTCTTGTTTCTCCATGCCATTGGACTCTGGCCACCCCCTAGCAAGGGAGTGGAAATTGTTTGACTTGAAAAATTACAATTTGATTCAAACTTATTTTTTGCAAAAAACACAAAATAAACCTGACATGTTCCATATAAACAAGGAGGATGTTTAAAATTGCTGAAAAGCTACGTAGGCCTAATATGTTTTTAAATTAAATATATACCCACACACAATATGCCCTTAAAAAAATTACCATTAATATAACTCTTGCAATAACATAAAAAGTAGAGATATTTCTCATTATTGATCAACAATTACAATGATAATTGAGGTATCACTGAAACATTTAGGTAATAATCACCGGACACACAACTATCTCTCTGTGCCTCACTTCCTGTACACTTCCTGTCTGCAAAGACTCTGACGAATGAAGGCGCAGCATCAGGGAGCAGAAGGAATTAGGAAATCTTGTCATTCCAAACTCCTTAGCAGCACAATGAGCCAGAAGAGACTGATTTGTCTCTCATGCATGCAAACATGTTTATTTTGGACAGAGGCTGTATGCCCTGATGCCTTCCTTCATCGCCACGAACCTCCCGCAAGGCCCGGTAGGGGGTAGACAATAACAGACAGTGTGACCGCAGCAAGCTAGGCTGATTGTTTATTCAAAGCTGATGCCATGCAGTGTAACATCATGATGTGTTAGCCTGTTTCCCAGAGTGAACATCTTTGCTGCTGAAAACGTCAGAGCAGAAACTTCTAGCTGGTTCTGCGCACAAACGTTTGGACATGTTAAAGAGTGTAGGTTTGCTTTCAGCATTGGTAGGGACATTGTTGAATTGTTTGTTGGACTGACAAGGTGTATTCCCAACCTCAATAGCAAAGCCATGATAGGTGGAGCACTAACCATTAACCCAGGATCTCCTCACCCCTTAACCTGTTCTTCACCTGCCTGCATCTGCTCTCAGGTACAGGTCCCTCACCTGGAGACAGCCCGCTTTAGAAGAGGTTTTGTTCTTTCTGCCATTGAAGTTCTAAACTCACTGAACCTCTAAACTCTTATGTTAATGTGTAGTTGTCTCCCTGTTCTCTATGTGTGGCCCAGTGGTTAGCACTGTTGCCTCGTAGCAAGAAGGTCCTGGGCTCGAATCACAGGCTGTCCTGAGTCCTTCTGTGTGGAGTTTGACATGCATGTTGGGGTTAATACTCCTGTCTGCTGTCTGTGCCCCGGAGCAAGGCAATGGAAAGAAGAACTGGAGTTGGTCCCCGCGTGCTGGATGTGTGTTTTTCCCCCTGAAACTGTCAATGGTGTTGAGTGCTCGACTAATGAGGAGCGGAATATAACACCGATACAGGAAAAAAGATTTGAATGCATGCATATATGCCCTTGGTGTCCTTAGTGGTAGCTATGGGCCTGAGTCTGCAGAGTTACAATGAGCTGAATTCTGTTATTATTATTTGTGGAGACTTTTCACTGAGTGTTTAGAGATGCGCTGTAGATTCTACTCTCACATTCTCTCATACATGTCTCATATATCATCTCACACATATCTCATGCATCCTCTCATACTTGTCTCATATATCATCTCACACATGTCTCATGCATCCTCTCATACATGTCTCATAATTATCTCACACATGTCTCATATATGTGTCATATGTGTCGCATGTATCCTATCATACATGTGTCATATATTCACTCATACATGTCTCATACATTCTGCCACACATGCATCATACATATCTCATACATGTGTCATACATGTCTCATACATCCTCTCATACATGCCTCATATATTATCTCATACATGTCTCATATATCATCTCACACATGTCTCATGCATCCGCTCATACATGTCTCATACATTCTCTCACACATGACTCATATATGTGTCATACATGTCTCATTTATCCTCTCATACATGTGTCATACATTCACTCATACATGTATCATACATTCTGCCACACATGCCTCATACATATCTCATATATGTGTCATACATGTCTCATGCATGTCTCATACATTCTTTCATTCATGTCTCATACATTGTCTCATACGTGTCTCATACATTCTCTCATTCACTTCTCATACATGTCTCATACATTCTCTCATTCATGTCTCATACATTCTCATACATGTCTCATACATGTGTCATCATACATGTGTCATCATACATGTCTCATACATGTCTTATACATTCTCTCAGTCATGTCTCATACATGTCTCATACATTATCATAAATGTCTCATACATGTGTCATCATACATGTGTCATACATGCCTCATTCACCCACTTCATGAATCCTTTAAGTGCACATTGAAAGCCTGTGGGACGACAGCCTCAGATTCTAAAGCATCAGCGAGCCTCATAAATCAGCATATTAGCAGAGGGAGGAGACGGGATGTAAAGCTGCAGAAGTCCTGGATCAGGTCTCTAACATGTGGTGAGTAACACCTTATCACTACTGCAGCTCTAAACCTGCCAAGCAGACCGAGGCAGAGCTGGAACATGATCTGCAGAGCGTCTCTGTCTTCCTGCAGAGCCCCAGCTTCTCCTCCAGGACTACAGCACTCCTCCACCGCTGATAACAAGACCACATTCCAGCCCCTCCCCCAGCCCACCTTATCACACACCCCCCCGGACACGCCACCGTCCACTCACACAGGGCCCTGCACCCATACACAACACAACATAACACTACACAACACAACACTACACAACACAACACAACACAACACAACACAACACTACACAACACTACACAACAAAACACAACACTACACAACACAACACAACACTACACTACACAACACAACACAATACTACACTACACAACACAACACAACACTACACTACACAACACAGCCCAGAACCCTTTACTCCACAAACAGCCCTCCTCATGTGTCGCTGCTGCTCCTCCTCCTCCTTAATGTCCTTTATGGGAGTTCAGTGATGGGGACACAGCAGGAGTGTCTCTGCTGTATTATACACACAAACACACACACACACACACACACACACACACACACACACACACACACACACACACACACACAAACTGCAGCAGCACATGTAACATCAGGATTGTATGAGATATGGACGTTACATGGAGTAGATGTGTGAAGAGTGATTCTCTTAGATAAATAGATAGATAGATAGATAGATAGATAGATAGATAGATAGATAGATAGATAGATGGATAGATAGATAGATAGATAGATAGATAGATAGATAGATAGATAGATAGATAGATAGATAGATAGATAGATAGATAGATAGATAGATAGATAGATAGATAGATAGATAGATAGATAGATAGACAGAGAGATAGATAGATAGATAGATAGATAGATAGATAGATAGATAGATAGATAGATAGATAGATAGATAGATAGATAGATAGATAGATAGATAGATAGATAGATAGATAGATAGATAGATAGATAGATAGATAGATAGATAGATGGATAGATAGATAGATAGATAGATAGATAGATAGATAGATAGATAGATAGATAGATAGATAGATAGATAGATAGATAGATAGATAGATAGATAGATAGATAGATAGATAGATAGATAGATAGATAGATAGATAGATAGACAGAGAGATAGATAGATAGATAGATAGATAGATAGATAGATAGATAGATAGATAGATAGATAGATAGATAGATAGATAGATAGATAGATAGATAGATAGATAGATAGATATGGACTACAGCAGGTGACATATTATTTACTTTACTCACAGTGTTACTCATGTATTCATATCTATGTGGACTACAGCAGGTGACGTAGTCTGTGCAGCTTGTGCCAGCTACAGGGGAGTTGACTGAGCCGTGGAGGCTGGCCTCAGCGTTGTATCATCAGGCCTGTAGACAAACAGATAGATAGATACACATGAAATAAAGGAGCTGAAACACTGACATGTCGTTTTGGCGGTGGTGGCGTCTGCCGGGTAACGGAGACTGGCTACTGGTCCCATTGTGCAGGCCAGATTAGCATGGTCTTATTCAGCATGAACTGGTTTTGACAAGCTGAGACGTGGAGCTCAGAGCGACTTAGCGAGGCTTAAGTCTGCTGTGGCGGGACTAGATGGAGGTCTCTATGGGAAGTGGAAACAGCAGGACCATGTCTAAGCCTGCCGCTTCAGGAAGTCATGTGACAAAAGAAAAAAGGAGTTTCATTTCAAGGAGAGGAAGGCATTCTCTAAAGTAAAGCGAAAGAAAAATTAGGAAGAACAAGTGATGTCTCTAGCCGGAAGACTGACGCGCTCGGCTCACGTTCTTCCTGCTGGAATCTGTGGGACATGTTCACATTTCACACTTTTATCAACGCTCCCACCACTTACCGTGTTTTACCTGGTGTACACATGCTTCCGTTTCTGTCAGCAAGATAATCTACAATCTTCTGATGAGCAAGGCAAAGTTACAGCTACGATGACTAAAGCCATACAGAAAGAGCGTTCAGGACGGAGCCTAAATGTTCTTTTAGCACCAAGCTAGTCAGCAGGAATATCCCGGAGAAAGAATATCCCGGAGAAAGAATATCCTGGAGAAAGAATATCCTGGCGAAAGAGTATCCCGGAGAAAGAATATCCCGGAGAAAGAGTATCCCGGAGAAAGAATATCCTGGAGAAAGAGTATCCTGGAGAAAGAATATCCTGGAGAAAGAGTATCCTGCAGAAAGAATATCCTGGAGAAAGAGTATCCCGGAGAAAGAATATCCTGCAGAAAGAATATCCTGGAGAAAGAGTATCCTGGAGAAAGAATATCCTGGAGAAAGAGTATCCCGGAGAAAGAATATCCCGGAGAAAGAGTATCCCGGAGAAAGAATATCCTGGAGAAAGAGTATCCTGGAGAAAGAATATCCTGGAGAAAGAGTATCCCGGAGAAAGAGTATCCCGGAGAAAGAATATCCTGGAGAAAGAGTATCCCGGAGAAAGAATATCCTGGAGAAAGAGTATCCTGGAGAAAGAATATCCTGGAGAAAGAATATCCTGGAGAAAGAATATCCCGGAGAAAGAGTATCCCGGAGAAAGAGTATCCCGGGGAAAGAGTATCCCGGAGAAAGAATATCCTGGAGAAAGAGTATCCCGGAGAAAGAGTATCCCGGAGAAAGAATATCCTGGAGAAAGAGTATCCTGGAGAAAGAGTATCCTGGAGAAAGAATATCCTGGAGAAAGAGTATCCCGGAGAAAGAGTATCCCGGAGAAAGAATATCTTGGAGAAAGAGTATCCCGGAGAAAGAGTATCCCGGAGAAAGAATATCCCGGAGAAAGAATATCCTGGAGAAAGAGTATCCCGGAGAAAGAGTATCCCGGAGAAAGAATATCTTGGAGAAAGAGTATCCCGGAGAAAGAGTATCCCGGAGAAAGAATATCCCGGAGAAAGAATATCCTGGAGAAAGAGTATTCCAGAGAAAGAATATCCTGGAGAAATAATATCCTGGAGAAAGATGAAAAGACGTTGTAGAAATGTTGACAATAATATTCATATTTAGGATTGAATATTCCTGTGCACATTATGTAATGTGAATGTGATTGGGTAAGTGGGTTGACAGTGTTGTCGTCCACGATTCTGTCTTACCTGCAGGAACCTGCAGGAACCACATTCACAAGCCACGTGTATTTACACAGTTTATACTATCACAGGCCGCCAGGCCATCACAGGCCCCGTGATGGCCTGGCGGTCTGTCCAGGGTGTTTCCCGCCTGCCGCCCAGTGACTGCTGGGATAGGCTCCAGCATCCCCGCAACCCTGAGAGCAGGATAAGCGGTTTGAGTAATGGATGGATGCTATGCATACTGTACGGTGTATAGCATGTATACTGTAGTGTTTATAGTATGTGTAACGTTTATAACATATACACTGTGCATTAGTTGTCAGATGCTGGGCAGCGAACCACACCGTCTCCAGAACAAGTGGACCATGTGAAGCCGTGTAGTGGAGATGGTGTGGAGGACATCTCTGATGGTGTGGAGGACATCTCAGATGGTATGGAGGACATCTCTGGCGGTGTGGAGGACATCTCTGATGGTGTGGAGGACATCTCAGATGGTGTGAAGGACATCTCAGATGGTGTGGAGGACATCTCAGATGGTGTGGAGGACATCTCAGATGGTATGGAGGACATCTCTGGAGGTGTGGAGGACATCTCTGATGGTGTGAAGGACATCTCAGATGGTGTGAAGGACATCTCAGATGGTGTGGAGGACATCTCAGATGGTGTGAAGAACATCTGTGGCGGTGTGGAGGACATCTCTGGCGGTGTGGAGGACATCTCAGATGCTGTGAAGGACATCGCAGATGGTGTGGAGGACATCTCTGGCGTTGTGGAGGACATCTGTGAGTCATGGATGTCTGTTGACCGGTCAAGTTTTCACTCCTGTAGGAGCATGTATGGAACTTCCGTCTGACCTACTGTGGATTTGAACCTTTTCCTAGGAAATCTGTTTCATACATCTGGCATTCCCTGTATTCTACTGCCATCCCAGCCTGTCCTGTCCTCCGTCTCACCACCTCTTGGTGCATGTGGCAGGTATACTGGTTTATCTGATGTATAATTATGTTGATATATTGTCATACTTGTACAACATGACATTGATTTTTGCCGTTGTTATTCCCCCAGATTCATGTTTGTGAAGCCATCAACTTTGTGTGTGTAGGTCTGGAAAACAGATGTGCATTTTCACTGGCTTCCAGTGCGTTGGGTGTTGAACACAACAGCACTGGAAATGTGGATGTTGGGATTCGCATGACTCCAGCAAGCACAGTGCCGATGACGAGGGGCCTTCTCCAAGGACGTTCAACCATGAACCCATTCACACCAAACGCCAGCCAAACTCTGGGATGTTAAAGGGTTAAAACACATTCTCCAAACGTACAACCCCCAACATGCTCATCAGATGTGTCACGCACAAAGACCTGTGCACGCACAAAGACCCTTCACCTGGCGCGGGCTGCAGGA
This sequence comes from Lampris megalopsis, assembly GCA_022114975.2. Classification (NCBI taxonomy): domain Eukaryota; kingdom Metazoa; phylum Chordata; class Actinopteri; order Lampriformes; family Lampridae; genus Lampris; species Lampris megalopsis. Next base: position 1,409,967 of record JAJHIY020000517.1, read on the forward strand.
TCAGCCTGTCAGTGTTTTTATGCAGTATTTTGTATTTTGTTCCAACCCTCACCTATGGCCATGAGCTTGGGTAGTGACTGAAAGGGTGAGATGGCGGATACAAGCGGCTGAAATGAGTTTCCTCCGTAGGGTGTCTGGGCTCAGCCTTAGAGATAGGGTGAGGAGCTCGGACACCCGGAGGGAGCTCGGAGTAGAGCCGCTGCTCCTTCACGCTGAAAGGAGCCAGTTGAGGTGGTTGGGGCATCTGATCAGGATGCCCCCTGGGCACCTTCCTTTGGAGGTTTTCTGGCCACGTCCAACTGGGAGGAGACCCCGGGATAGACCCAGAACTCGCTGGAGGGACTACATGTCCAGTCTGGCCTGGGAACACCTTGGGATCCCCCAGGAGGAGCTGGAGGGCGTTGCTGGGGAGAGGGACGTCTGGAGTGCCCTACTTAGCTTGCTGCCACCGTGACCCCACCCCGGAGAAGCGGCTGGTGATGAATGAGTGAATAAATGAATGAATTTTGTATGCTATAATCGGTGCATCTTTCTTGTTGTGTGTATTTTTCTGTGTATATTTCATGTAGATATTTTTAATTTGTCCTCGTATAAAAATCATCGAATTGCATTTTTATTTACCAAATGTGCAAATAAAGCTTGATTGATTGATTGATTGATTGATTGATTGGTTGCTTGGTTGATTGATTGGTTGCTTGGTTGGTTGGTTGCTTGGTTGGCTGACTGATTGTCTGCCACAGCTCTTATTCTATAGGCTGAGATGAAGACGTGGTGGTGCTGTGAGATGAAGAACAGTGTAAAGCCTGTGTCTTCTGTCAGTGAAGAAAGAGAAACATGTCTTGCTGGGTTTTGTGTATATAACGGCGCTGTGGGGGCGGCGGTGCCGAGGCTGGGAAGACTTGTTTGGATGGTTCCCGCTGAATGTGTTATTTCTGCTAATCTGTTGCTGGAGGCAAACCAAACCGAACCCGAGGCCGCTGGGACCGCCATTAATCCAGCACCTTGAGGAACCTCCACCATGTTTTCAGCTCATAATGAACATTTGCAGTTCATACAACACATTGTTATCACAGGGAAACACAACACGGGCCTGCTATCACTGGGCCGTGTTCTCCAGCTTGTCTCTGTGCTCACATTGCGTAGTGTTTCTGTGTCTCAGTCCTCTGGCCGGGGTCTCCAACCTTGGCTACACCGGGTGATGTATGGTGGGACTGGCGGCCAGGCCCTGATAAGCTTTTAGAGTCCAGGTTTCAAGACGGTGTGTCAAACAAGCTGCGGCTGACCTCTGCTGACCCCTGCATGAGCCATGAAGGGCAGATAAGATGCAGAGAGGGCCAAGGTCAGAGTTCATCAGCACTGACAGAAACACTTGTCTGTCAACCGCCTGCTTGTCTGTGTACTCATGTGTCTGTGTACTCATGTGTCTGTGTACTCGTGTGTTTCATGTGTCTGTATACTCATGTACGTGTATACTCATGTGTCTGTGTACACATGTGTTTCATGTGTCTGTATACTCATGTATGTGTATACTCATGTGTCTGTGTACTCATGTGTCTGTATACTCATGTCTTGCGTGTCATGTACTCATGTGTCTCTGTACTCATGTGTCTGTGTACTCGTGTCTGTATACTCATGTGCCTGTATACTCATGTCTCACATGTCATGTACTCATGTGTCTGTGTACTCATGTGTCTGTATAATCACGTGTCTGTATACTCATGTTTCATATGCCTGTATACTCATGTATGTGTATACTCATGTGTCTGTATACTCATGTTTCATGTGTCTGTATACTCATGTATGTGTATATTCATGTGTCTGTGTACTCATGTGTCTGTATACTCATGTGTCTGTATACTTATGTTTCATGTGTCTGTATACTCATGTATGTGTATACTCATGTGTATGTGTACTCATGTGTATGTATACTCATGTCTCACATGTCTTGCACTCATGTGTCTGTATACTCATGTATGTGTATACTCATGTGTCTGTATACTCATGTGTCTGTATACTCATGTTTCATGTGTCTGTATACTCATGTCTCATGTGTCTGTATACTCATGTCTCATGTGTCTGTATACCCATGTCTCATGTGTCTGTATACTCATGTCTCATGTGTCTGTATACTCATGTCTCATGTGTCTGTATACTCATGTCTCATGTGTCTGTATACCCATGTCTCATGTGTCTGTATACTCATGTCTCATGTGTCTGTATACTCATGTCTCATGTGTCTGTATACCCATGTCTCATGTGTCTGTATACTCATGTCTCATGTGTCTGTATACCCATGTCTCATGTGTCTGTATACTCATGTCTCATGTGTCTGTGTACTCATGTCTCATGTGTCTGTATACTCATGTCTCATGTGTCTGTATACCCATGTCTCATGTGTCTGTATACTCATGTCTCATGTGTCTGTATACTCATGTGTCTGTATACTCATGTTTCATGTGTCTGTATACTCATGTGTCTGAATACTCATGTTTCATGTCTCTGTATACTCATGTCTCATGTGTCTGTATACTCATGTTTCATGTGTCTGAATACTCATGTCTCATGTGTCTATATACTCATGTCTCATGTGTCTGTATACCCATGTCTCATGTGTCTGTATACTCATGTCTCATGTGTCTGTATACTCATGTTTCATGTGTCTGAATACTCATGTTCCATGTGTCTGTATACTCATGTCTCATGTGTCTGTGTACTCATGTTTCATGTGTCTGAATACTCATGTCTCATGTGTCTCTATACTCATGTCTCACGTGTCTGTATACTCATGTTTCATGTGTCTGTATACTCATGTCTCATGTGTCTGTATACTCTTGTTTCATGTTTCTGAATACTCATGTCTCATGTGTCTGTATACTCATGTCTCATGTGTCTGTATACTCATGTTCCATGTGTCTGTATACTCATGTGTCTGTATACTCATGTCTCATGTGTCTGTATACTCATGTCTCACGTGTCTGTATACTCATGTTTCATGTGTCTGTATACTCATGTCTCTGTATACTCATGTCTCATGTGTCTGTATACTCATGTCTCACGTGTCATGTACTCATGTGTCTGTGTACTCATGTCTCACGTGTCATGTACTCATGTGTCTATGTACTCATGTCTCACGTGTCATGTACTCATGTGTCTGTATACTCATGTTTCATGTGTCTGTATACTCATGTGTCTGTATACTCATGTCTCATGTGTCTGTATACTCATGTCTCACGTGTCATGTACTCATGTGTCTGTGTACTCATGTTTCATGTGTCTGTATACTCATGTGTCTGTATACTCATGTCTCATGTGTCTGTATACTCATGTCTCACGTGTCATGTACTCATGTGTCTGTATACTCATGTTTCATGTGTCTGTATACTCATGTGTCTGTATACTCATGTCTCATGTGTCTGTATACTCATGTCTCACGTGTCATGTACTCATGTGTCTGTATACTCATGTCTCATGTGTCTGTGTACTCATGCATGCAACATGGACATACTACCCCATTCATGTTTAGGTATGCAGATGTGTGTGTGCGTGTGTGTGTGTGTGTCGTTTGTGTGTGTTTAACTTCACTCCTCCACCAGGGATTTGCAGGAGGGTCCAGAAAAGCAACCAGAAGTCAGGTTGTGCAGGTCTTCATGTAGTGTATGATATATGATATATGATATATGATATACGATATATGATTTACAATATATGATATACGATTTACGATATATGATATATGATATACGATATATGATTTACAATATATGATATACGATATACGATATACGATATATGATATATGATATATGATATATGATATATGATATATGATTTACAATATATGATATACGATATCTGATATATGATATATGATATGAAGCCTTTCTGTGGTGGTGTTATTCAAGTCAAAACTCTTAAAGAAAACACAAACTCTTCACTTTTGATTGTTTTACATGAAACACAACTGATTCTCTTTCTTTAAGGCTCGCTGAGTCCATGTCATTGTGTCCCTGATCCTGATTCTGATGTGACTGTGATCAGATACTCAATGGCCTGACACCCATCCTGTCAGATGATGATGTGAGAACACACTGCCACGAGGAGGATCAGATGCAGTATACACCATATGAGTATGAGAATACAGACCATATGAGTATGAGAATACAGACCATATGAATATGAGAATACAGACCATATGAGTATGAGAATACAGACCATATGAGTATGAGAATACAGACCATATGAATATGAGAATACACACCATATGAATATGAGAATACAGACCATATGAATATGAGAATACACACCATATCAGTATGAGAATACAGACCATATGAATATGAGAATACACACCATATGAATATGAGAATACAGACCATGTCAATATGAGAATACAGACCATGTGAATATGAGAATACACACCATATGAATATGAGAATACAGACCATGTGAATATGAGAATACAGACCATATGAATATGAGAATACAGACCATATGAGTATGATAATACAGACCATATGAGTATGAGAATACAGACCATATGAATATGAGAATACACACCATATGAGTATGATAATACAGACCATATGAATATGAGAATACAGACCATATGAGTATGAGAATACAGACCATATGAATATGAGAATACAGACCATATGAGTATGAGAATACAGACCATATGAGTATGAGAATACAGACCATATGAATATGAGAATACAGACCATATCAGTATGAGAATACAGACCATATGAATATGAGAATACACACCATATGAGTATGAGAATACAGACCATATGAGTATGAGAATACAGACCATATGAGTATGAGAATACAGACCATATGAATATGAGAATACACACCATATGAATATGAGAATACAGACCATATGAATATGAGAATACACACCATATCAGTATGAGAATACAGACCATATGAATATGAGAATACACACCATATGAATATGAGAATACAGACCATGTCAATATGAGAATACAGACCATGTGAATATGAGAATACACACCATATGAATATGAGAATACAGACCATGTGAATATGAGAATACAGACCATATGAATATGAGAATACAGACCATATGAGTATGATAATACAGACCATATGAGTATGAGAATACAGACCATATGAATATGAGAATACACACCATATGAGTATGATAATACAGACCATATGAATATGAGAATACAAACCATATGAGTATGAGAATACAGACCATATGAATATGAGAATACAGACCATATGAGTATGAGAATACAGACCATATGAATATGAGAATACAGACCATATCAGTATGAGAATACAGACCATATGAATATGAGAATACACACCATATGAGTATGAGAATACAGACCATATGAGTATGATAATACAGACCATATGAATATGAGAATACAGACCATATGAATATGAGAATACAGACCATGTGAGTATGAGAATACAGACCATATGAATATGAGAATACAGACCATATGAGTATGAGAATACACACCATATGAATATGAGAATACACACCATATGAATATGAGAATACAGACCATGTCAATATGAGAATACAGACCATGTGAATATGAGAATACACACCATATGAATATGAGAATACAGACCATGTGAATATGAGAATACAGACCATATGAATATGAGAATACAGACCATATGAGTATGATAATACAGACCATATGAGTATGAGAATACAGACCATATGAATATGAGAATACACACCATATGAGTATGATAATACAGACCATATGAATATGAGAATACAGACCATATGAGTATGAGAATACAGACCATATGAATATGAGAATACAGACCATATGAGTATGAGAATACAGACCATATGAATATGAGAATACAGACCATATCAGTATGAGAATACAGACCATATGAATATGAGAATACACACCATATGAGTATGAGAATACAGACCATATGAGTATGATAATACAGACCATATGAATATGAGAATACAGACCATATGAATATGAGAATACAGACCATGTGAGTATGAGAATACAGACCATATGAATATGAGAATACAGACCATATGAGTATGAGAATACACACCATATGAATATGAGAATACACACCATATGAATATGAGAATACAGACCATGTCAATATGAGAATACAGACCATGTGAATATGAGAATACACACCATATGAATATGAGAATACAGACCATGTGAATATGAGAATACAGACCATATGAATATGAGAATACAGACCATATGAGTATGATAATACAGACCATATGAGTATGAGAATACAGACCATATGAATATGAGAATACACACCATATGAGTATGATAATACAGACCATATGAATATGAGAATACAGACCATATGAGTATGAGAATACAGACCATATGAATATGAGAATACAGACCATATGAGTATGAGAATACAGACCATATGAATATGAGAATACAGACCATATCAGTATGAGAATACAGACCATATGAATATGAGAATACACACCATATGAGTATGAGAATACAGACCATGTGAGTATGAGAATACAGACCATATGAATATGAGAATACAGACCATATGAGTATGATAATACAGACCATATGAGTATGAGAATACAGACCATATGAATATGAGAATACACACCATATGAGTATGATAATACAGACCATATGAATATGAGAATACAGACCATATGAGTATGAGAATACAGACCATATGAATATGAGAATACAGACCATATGAGTATGAGAATACAGACCATATGAATATGAGAATACAGACCATATCAGTATGAGAATACAGACCATATGAATATGAGAATACACACCATATGAGTATGAGAATACAGACCATATGAGTATGAGAATACAGACCATATGAATATGAGAATACAGACCATATGAATATGAGAATACAGACCATGTGAGTATGAGAATACAGACCATATGAATATGAGAATACAGACCATATGAATATGAGAATACACACCATATGAATATGAGAATACACACCATATGAATATGAGAATACAGACCATGTCAATATGAGAATACAGACCATGTGAATATGAGAATACACACCATATGAATATGAGAATACAGACCATGTGAATATGAGAATACAGACCATATGAATATGAGAATACAGACCATATGAGTATGATAATACAGACCATATGAGTATGAGAATACAGACCATATGAATATGAGAATACACACCATATGAGTATGATAATACAGACCATATGAATATGAGAATACAGACCATATGAGTATGAGAATACAGACCATATGAATATGAGAATACAGACCATATGAGTATGAGAATACAGACCATATGAATATGAGAATACAGACCATATCAGTATGAGAATACAGACCATATGAATATGAGAATACACACCATATGAGTATGAGAATACAGACCATATGAGTATGATAATACAGACCATATGAATATGAGAATACAGACCATATGAATATGAGAATACAGACCATGTGAGTATGAGAATACAGACCATATGAATATGAGAATACAGACCATATGAGTA
>JAJHIY020000517.1:1422500-1430000 GCA_022114975.2 Lampris megalopsis
GGGAGGCTGTTCCTCTGCAGGGAACACAGAGTTCAGCAGTAAATCACACCGGTCGCGTCCTTCTTGCTATTTTGTATTTCATGCAGTGGGAAGCCTCGGCCTTCCATCGCGCACCGCAGACCCACAACTCACCGGGCGCAGCGGCGCTGCGCGAGGCCAGCCGGCGTCCCAGGTGCCCGGATGCTGTTGTTGCAGCAGGAGGCCCGAGTGACCCGTTAGTCTCTTGGTGCCAAGAACCTTTCAACCCCGAGGTCACGTCCGCTCCCTCCCTCCTTCCTTCCTCTTGTGAAACATTAAATACGGCGGCAGTAGAAACAATAACGAATGACAGTAGAAATAATAATGAGCTGCCGCAGCACGGCTCTGTTACATCGCTTCATGTCCACCTCCCTGTTGACACGAGCGGTGTTAACTAGCGTCATTAGTGGACGGGATCACGGGCTCCTGCCGCAGCAGGAAACGTGTCATCGCACAGCCAAACTGGACCTCATTCCACCCCTTCCCCCGTACAGACAGGCCTCCTGCCTATTAATTGGGAGGTATAAATTACAAGTAATCACTACCAGGTTTTTCACTGGCTAGACAATCGGCATTTACTCATCCGTCTTCCTGTTTAAACTATCTTCTAGAGGAGCGCAAAGCCCCGCTGCTTATTTTCCAACGATTAGCTGTACATCAGCATTACCACCTCAAATCCAGCAGTTTCACATCCAGCATTAAATGGGATGAATATTGATCTGCTAAAGAGGATTTATTTATTTCATGCTCTATCCAAAGATCAACTGCTACCAGCTTTGGGCGGATCTGCGAAGGTCTTACCGAATAAAGCTACTGCATACATGAGTTTGGACTTGACATTTTAGGCCTGGAAGAAGACCAAACAGTAAATTCCCATCAATAATCCCAGATAAATGGGATGATCACTGCAAAAGCTTAGATAGTTAAGTGGCCTACACTTAAGTCCAGAAACGATAAAAAACATGACTCGGTGGAGATCTTACATGTAGGAGGCCGGGCCCGTATCCTCCTGCAGAAGGAAGACACCCACCAGAAGGGTGCATCCCTTCTTCACTACGCAGTGGTGTCACATGCAAACCAAACAAACCGAAGATGGTACCCGCAAAAATAACATTATAGATAAAAATAACCTTGTAAATAAAATATAATCTGAATAAATAAATGTAATCAACAAGTAATCTGTGCAACAGCACATCATGTAATCTGTGCAGCAGCACATCAACATGTAATCTGTGTAGCAGCACGTCACCATGTAATCTGTGCAGCAGCACATCAACATGTAATCTGTGTAGCAGCACGTCACCATGTAATCTGTGCAGCAGCACATCAACATGTAATCTGTGTAGCAGCACGTCACCATGTAATCTGTGCAGCAGCACATCAACATGTAATCTGTGTAGCAACACTTCACCATGTAATCTGTGCAGCAGCACATCAACATGTAATCTGTGCAGCAGCACATCAACATGTAATCTGTGCAGCAGCACATCAACATGTAATCTGTGCAGCAGGACATCAACATGTAATCTGTGCAGCCGCACATCAACATGTAATCTGTGCAGCAGCACATCAACATGTAATATGTGTAGCAGCACATCAATATGTAATATGTGTAGCAGCACATCAATATGTAATATGTGTAGCAGCACATCAACATGTAATCTGTGCAGCAGCACATCAATATGTAATCTGTGCAGCAGCACATCAATATGTAATATGTGTAGCAGCACATCATGTAATCTGTGCAACAGCACATCAACATGTAATCTGTGCAACAGCACATCAACATGTAATCTGTGCAGCAGCACATCAACATGTAATCTGTGTAGCAGCACATCAACATGTAATCTGTGTAGCAGCACATCAACATGTAATCTGTGCAGCAGCACATCATGTAATCTGTGCAGCAGCACATCAACATGTAATCTGTGCAGCAGCACATCAATATGTAATCTGTGCAGCAGCACATCAACATGTAATATGTGCAGCAGCACATCAATATGTAATCTGTGCAGCAGCACATCAATATGTAATCTGTGCAGCAGCACATCAACATGTAATATGTGCAGCAGCACATCAATATGTAATATGTGTAGCAGCACATCATGTAATCTGTGCAACAGCACATCAACATGTAATCTGTGCAACAGCACATCAACATGTAATCTGTGCAGCAGCACATCAACATGTAATCTGTGTAGCAGCACATCAACATGTAATCTGTGTAGCAGCACATCAATATGTAATCTGTGCAGCAGCACATCAACATGTAATATGTGCAGCAGCACATCAACATGTAATCTGTGCAGCAGCACATCAACATGTAATATGTGCAGCAGCACATCATGTAATCTGTGCAGCAGCACATCAACATGTAATCTGTGCAGCAGCACATCAACATGTAATCTGTGCAGCAGCACATCAACATGTAATCTGTGCAGCAGCACATCAATATGTAATCTGTGCAGCAGCACATCAACATGTAATCTGTGCAGCAGCACATCAACATGTAATCTGTGCAGCAGCACATCAACATGTAATCTGTGCAGCAGCACATCAACATGTAATCTGTGCAGCAGCACATCAACATGTAATCTGTGCAGCAGCACATCAACATGTAATCTGTGCAGCAGCACATCAATATGTAATCTGTGCAGCAGCACATCAACATGTAATCTGTGTAGCAGCACATCAGTATGTAATCTGTGCAGCAGCACATCAACTCACTCAGAAAGTTGAATCAGTTCATGAGGACACAACGTTTATTGAGAGAAACATTTCATCACTCATCTAAATGACCTCTCCAGTCTCAGCTGACTACAGCTCAAGGCATATCAGCAGAAAGCTAGAAAGATGGACAGACAGACAGACATAAAGACAGGCAGACAGGCAGACACACATAGACAGACAGACCGACAGATGGATACACAGGCAAACAGACAGACAGGCAGGCAGACAGACAGATGGACAGACAGGCGGACAGATGGACGGATGGACAAACAGACATATAGATAGATGGACAGGCGGACACACATACACAAACAGACAGGGAGGCAGGCGGACGGACAGACAGACAGACAGACAGGCAGACAGACACACACACACCTAGACGAACAGACAGACAGACAGGCAGACAGACAGACAGACAGACAGACAGGCAGGCAGACAGGTAGACAGGCAGGCAGACAGACAGACAAGCGGACAGACAGATAGATAGATAGACAGACAGTCGGACAGAGAGACAGACAGACGTATGGACAGGCCGACAGACAGACAGGCAGGCAGACGCACATACGCATAGACGAACAGACAGACAGACAGACAGGCAGACAGACAGACAGGCAGACAGAGGACCATCTGGATGTGCAGGCCCAGGGTCACATGGTGCGGTGCGGTGAGGAGCTGGTGGTTGCAGGAGGGATGGAGCTCAGCTGCTCTGCGGCTCTGCTTTCAGCCTCAGCAGCTTAACAGACTTTGGCTTCAGCGGTATTAAGGTTTCCACAGCTAGAGTACACAAGCCTAACTACTATATACTGTGCTCTCTTTTTACTGATGTCTTTATTATCTGGGTTTGCCTTCTTCATTTCCCGTGTCTGGTGTTAACAGTTTGCTAGGTAACGTGTCTATGTTGCTTAAAATTATTCTGATTTAACAAACAACGAAGGAAAATCACGTTGTCTGTAAATACATGTGCAGTTATTTAACGCACCAACCTGCCATCTCATAAAGCTCCTCCATCACCCTAAAACGAGTCGCCCCCTTTTACCTCCCCGGGCCGCGAGGACGTGACTCATCGCACGAGCAGAGCTCCGGTTTTCACTGGAACTCCGCTCAGCTTCCTTTGTCATAATCGTGGCTCCAAACTTTATTTCCGAGTCTGGGTCTATTCTATTCTCAACTTTTCCGACGACATCATTTGTATTCGCGGGATCTGACAGTGAACGTCTGCATACTTTGGCCTCCATCACGCCGGTCGGGGCTCCGCTCAGTTCCTCCGTTCCTCAAACCGTCGTTTGGCTTCGCCGCGGCAAAGCTTCTCTCATGAAATCAGACGGCGGGAGCAGCGCCGCCGGCCGCCGCTGGGTGGCGCCTGAGGCCAGCTTTACAGCAGCCGCGCCGCCATGCTGCACAGCCTGGACACCCGAACTCGTACCAACGCACACTTGCAGAGCATTTCACCCAGACTTCATGTCCGTATCCTGTAATGATCACACAAACACACCGGACATACACACGTTAACGACTCTGTTACCCGGATGTTCAGAAAGCTGCACGAAGCGAGGCACTTTAGTTTCATTTCTTCTTCGAATCCGTTCTGGATTTGATGAGCATTAATATTTCCTTTTTCAGCCTCTCATTGAAAGCCAGATGTTTCTTCCTACAGGATATATCTCTTCTCGTGCCTGACCGGAAGGGAAGCCTCACCTTGTTCGAACTCCCTTTTTGGGTGAAACTCTAAATATTGAAGTAATCATGCACGTGCCTCATCATCTGACGTCACTTCGCTCGTTCTAGAGAATCCGGCATGGAGGGGGGGGTTACGAGGGGAAATAAAACTCCCTCAGCATAAAACGTGAAAACGATGCTGTGAACCCTGCGCCTCTGCTCGGTCGTTATCCCGCCAAATTACAGCAGCTGTCTGTGGGAGAAAAGGCATTAATTGGGCTGTGTTTGATTGCAGAGAAATGGCTCCGTCCTCGCACTTCAACACACCGCGTCTAGTCAAGGCCTCCGGCAGTAAATCTCCATCTCTGCAGGACATTGTCTTTTTTTATGTCCCTCTTCAGGCAGGCCAGGAAAGTGTCAGGCCTGCCTGAGTTCCCGGAGCTCCGCAGCCACGAGGGACGGCCTGTGCAGGGCTGCCCCCCCACCCGAACACCAGGACACACTCTTCCTCTCTTCCTCTCTTCCTCTCATCCTCTCATCCTCTCTTCCTCTCTTCCTATCTTCCTCTCTTCCTCAGACCCACTCTTCCTCTCTTCCTCAGACCTACTCTTCCTCTCTTCCTCTCATCCTCTCATCCTCTCTTCCTCTCATCCTCTCATCCTCTCTTCCTCTCTTCCTCTCATCCTCTCATCCTCTCTTCCTCTCATCCTCTCATCCTCTCTTCCTCTCTTCCTGTCATCCTCTCATCCTCTCTTCCTCTCTTCCTCAGACCCACTCTTCCTCTCTTCCTCTCTTCCTCTCTCCCTCAGACCCACTCTTCCTCTCTTCATCAGACCCAGTCTTCCTCTCTTCCTCTCTTCATCAGACCCACTCTTCCTCTCTTCCTCTCTTCCTCAGACCCACTCTTCCTCTCTTCCTCTCTTCCTCTCTTCCTCAGACCCACTCTTCCTCTCTTCCTCTCTTCCTCTCTTCCTCTCTTCCTCTCATCCTCTCTTCCTCTCTTCCTCTCATCCTCTCTTCATCAGACCCACTCTTCCTCTCTTCCTCTCTTCCTCTCTTCATCAGACCCAGTCTTCCTCTCTTCCTCTCTTCATCAGACCCAGTCTTCCGCTCTTCCTCAGACAGAGAGTGGTTCAGTAAAACCTCTCCGCCTGCGTCCCTCCGGCTTCGCTGTGCTTCTTTCGTGTTTCTATTCCCACATTCTATGACGTCATATTTAGACACGTTTCATGATATTTCACTTTAAAATTGATTTTGAAGTCAAAATATGATGATGTGTCCCTGACAACGTGTGTGTGGCTGACACCTACCGATTACGGCTGCTATGCATGTTGCGCCGAGGATGTGGGAAGGCCTAAGAGAGAGTGTGTGTGTGTGTGTGTGTGTGTGTGTGTGTGTGTGTGTGTGTGTGTGTGTGTGTGTGTGTGTGTGTGTGTGTGTGTGTGTGTGTGTGTGTGACATTATTAGTATCACAAATGAACAGGTCAGGGAGTCCTCTTCAAGAGGTGCAGGACCACACAGCAGCAGCAGCAGGAGGTTTTACTCCATCAGCTCAGCAGCAGCAGCAGCAGCAGCAGCAGCAGCAGCAGCAGCAGCAGCAGCAGCTCAGCAGCAGCAGCAGCAGCAGCGGCAGTGCAGCCAGGCCTCAGATAAAGGTGCTTAACCTCCAGCATGCTAAGTGCCCCTCGCTCCATTACCATTTAATAGGCCTAATCAGTGGAAATTGTTTTGGCCCAGATTAGATTTAGAATCTATTGCCACACATGCACGCCAGCATATTAAACCGGTGACTTCATTAGGAAAAGAGGAGACGTCTATTTCAGTGAGAACCTTTAATTTTCCGTCGGATAATTGGTGGATCAGGAGGGCCGGATGTTTTGTGTTCACCCGCGGCACAAAACATGGCTTGTGCTGATGCCGATACACGTTTATCGGAGATGTGATTATATCTCCTCCATGTTGTGCAAGGTGTACAGAACACGGCCTTCACAGCACACGAATGCAGCAACCACGAAGAAGAAGTGGATCACATCATGGTTTATGCTTCTTCTGCAGGGCGGCGTGGAGCAGCCGAGCCATAACGCTACACCGACTGTTGCAACAGATTCCCACATTGTCACTGATAGTCTCGTTAACGGTTATCTTTTATCTTTGTCCGTTCAGAGGAAGGAACCTGCTGGAGCTCTGCAGCAGACAGCAAAGACTCGTTTTACTGAAGGCCTGAAGTGTCCACGCAGTCTGATCTTCAGCTGATCTTCAGCTGATCTTCATCTGATCTTCAGCTGATCTTCATCTGATCTTCATCTGATCTTCAGTCTGATCTTCAGCCTGATCTTCATCTGATCTTCAGTCTGATCTTCAGCTGATCTTCAGCTGATCTTCATCTGATCTTCAGCCTGATCTTCATCTGATCTTCAGCCTGATCTTCATCTGATCTTCAGCCTGATCTTCAGCCTGATCTTCGTTTGATCTTCAGTCTGATTTTCATCTGATTTTCATCTGATCTTCAGCCTGATCTTCAGCTGAGCTTCATCTGATCTTCAGTCTGATTTTCATCTGATCTTCATCTGATCTTCAGCTGAGCTTCATCTGATCTTCAGTCTGATTTTCATCTGATCTTCAGCCTGATCTTCGTTTGATCTTCAGCCTGATCTTCAGCTGATATTCATCTGATCTTCAGCCTGATCTTCAGCCTGATCTTCATCTGATCTTCAGCCTGATCTTCATCTGATCTTCAGCCTGATCTTCATCTGATCTTCAGCCTGATCTTCATCTGATCTTCAGTCTGATCTTCATCTGATCTTCATCTGATCTTCAGCCTGATCTTCAGCCTGATCTTCGTTTGATCTTCAGTCTGATTTTCATCTGATCTTCAGTCTGATCTTCATCTGATCTTCAGTCTGATTTTCATCTGCGCTTCAGTCTGATCTTCAGCCTGATCTTCGTTTGATCTTCAGTCAGATTTTCATCTGATCTTCATCTGATCTTCAGCTGATCTTCAGTCTGATCTTCAGCCTGATCTTCAGCTGAGCTTCAGCCTCCATCATCATTTTACTGAAGGCCTGACGTGTCCATGCAGCCTGATCTTCATCTCCA
>JAJHIY020000517.1:1435000-1452500 GCA_022114975.2 Lampris megalopsis
TGAGGACCTAGGTGAGGACCTAGGTGAGGACCTATATGAGGACCTAGATGAGGACCTAGATGAGGACCTACATGAGGACCTATATGAGGACCTACATGAGGACCTACATGAGGACCTACACGAGGACCTACATGAGGACCTGCATGAGGACCTACATGAGGACCTACTTGGGGACCTACATGAGGACCTACATGAGGACCTAGATGAGGACCTACTTGAGGACCTAGATGAGGACCTAGGTGAGGACCTACATGAGGACCTACATGAGGACCTAGATGAGGACCTACTTGAGGACCTACATGAGGACCTACATGAGGACCTAGATGAGGACCTATATGAGGACCTAGGTGAGGACCTACATGAGGACCTACATGAGGACCTACTTGAGGACCTACATGAGGACCTACATGAGGACCTAGATGAGGACCTACTTGAGGACCTATATGAGGACCTACTTGAGGACCTACACGAGGACCTACATGAGGACCTACACGAGGACCTACACGAGGACCTACATGAGGACCTACTTGAGGACCTACAAGAGGATCTACTTGAGGACCTACATGAGGACCTACATGAGGACCTACTTGAGGACCTAGATGAGGACCTAGATGAGGACCTACATGAGGACCTACATGAGGACCTAGATGAGGACCTACTTGAGGACCTAGATGAGGACCTACATGAGGACCTAGATGAGGACCTATATGAGGACCTAGGTGAGGACCTACATGAGGACCTACATGAGGACTCCGGGCTGCTGCTGACAGGTTCCCGTGTCAGCTGCCTGGTGCTGGTGGGTGGAGGACTGCTCGGGCCGGCGTGCGGAGGGTTAAGGTGCTCATAGTGGAGCCTTGGAAACAATGGGCGTCCCGCGCGAGTTGCCGGCAGATCCCCGGATTTAGAAGTCGGGCTCTTGAAAGTTGTCTGTGAAAGCCTCCTTTAAGCCCACCACACCCAGGAGAGCCGAGCCGCTTTCTTTATAGTCTCACATTGACTTCCACAATCATGAGTCACCCCCCCTCCCCCGCCCCCGCCCCCTCACCTCCAGCACACACACACGCACGTCTGCCCCCCACCCCCACACAGCCAGACCGAGGGCTCCGGGCTGGACGGGCCGGCAGGACTGGGCCGGCAGGACTGGGCCGGCAGGACTGGGCCGAAGCAAACGGAGATCCCGCCTAAAAAAAATAAATGAAAAGCTGAAAACGAGAGTAGAATGAAATAATGAAGGGAAAGTGGAGCAGGATGAAGTCCAAGAGAGTCTGGATGTTCCCGTCTTGAGGAGAACCGCCTCACTGTGTGCACCTCCTTATTTATCTCTTTTTAATGGCATCGCAGGAGTAGCCAGGTCACACTCCACCAAGTCATCAGTCACCGGGAAATTAATGATGTGTGTGCGTGCGTGTGTGTGTGTGTGGGGGTGCGTGTGTGTGTGTGTGTGTGTGTGTGTGTGTGTGAGTGTGTGTGTGTGTGTGTGTGTGTGTGTGTGTGTGTCTGTGACATCATTGGCTCATCCTTCCAGTGGGAGGATAACATCAACAGTCAGAAGTCTGGACGTAAAGGTTTACATTTGGAATGGCGGCAGTTGGAGCCGTTTGGCTCCGCAGCAGCAGCAGCGGCAGCTCCGCAGCAGCAGCGCCGGGACGCGGAGCTGGCAGCGCCGCTGGACGCTGGCAGCGCCGCTGGACGCTGGCAGCGCCGGGACGCGGAGCTGGCAGCGCCGCTGGACGCTGGCAGCGCCGCTGAAAAATAATCCCATTTGTTCTCCTGGTGCGTCAAATGTTGTGGTCTGAGTCTGGTGCACCTAATGTGGCAAACATGCGCGATTTATACAGCGGTTCCATCGCTGCTGCTGCTGCTGACATGTGCAGCGGCCAAGCGGCGGCATGGTTTTCATTATCACCAGGCTGCACAACTCAGACACACACTCCTTCTCCCGGAGCTGCCAGCGTGCCCCCCCCCTCGCTCTGTCTGCCTGTCCGCCGAGCAAAGCCTCTGCCACGGCCATTTTATGTTCGTTGATAATTCTGAAAGATGACGTTTCTACGCCGTCCTGAAATATCAGCTATGGCAACAGCAGGCCGCAGAGTCCCGGCGGCTCGTGGCTTTGTGTGAGTGCTCTTCTATGCAGACGACTCCAGTTTCACTGCTTCCGCCACCACGCTCACTTCCACTGGTTTGGATCACTCGGATTTCTAATGACCCCTGGAGGGAAACTGGCTCACGGCAGTCGTGCTGTCTAGATAAGCACACACCACGACAGTAGAACATACAACCGTGTAGCCCTACTACAGCAATACACGTGCACAAACACACAAGCCATGCAACATTACATTCAAGATACCACTAAACTAACGTAACGTAACGTAACTGGGCAACCTGGCAGCCCAGTGGTCAGCACTGTTGCCTCACAGCAAGAAGGTCCTGGGTTCGAACCCCCGGCCGTCCCAGGTCCTTCCTGTGTGGAGTTTGCATGTTCTCCCCGTGTCTGTGTGGGTTTCCTCCGGCTGCTCCGGTTTCCTCCCACCATCAAAAAGACACACATGTTAGGGTTAATACTCCTGCCTGTGCCCCTGAGCAAGGCAGTGGGAAGAAGAGGTGGAGTTGGTCCCCGGGTGCTGCAGCTGCCTACTGCACACATGCACACATGTCATTGTAAGAAAACAATGACAAATAAAAGGCTTTCATTTCACAACACAACACAACACAACACAACACAACATAAGTTAACATAACATAACATAAGTTAACATAACATAACACAACATAACATGAGTTAACATAACATAACACAACATAACATAAGTTAACATAACACAACATAACATAACAACATAACACAACATAACATAATATAACACAACATAACATAAGTTAACATAAGTTAACATAACACAAAACAACATAACATAAGTTAACATAACAAGTTAACATAACATAACATAACACAACACAACATAACACAACAAAACATAAGTTAACATAACATAACAATATAACACAACATAACATAACATAACACAACAAAACATAAATTAAAATAATAAGTTAACATAAAATAACAACATAACATAACATAACATAACATAACATAACATAACATAAGTTAACATAACAAGTTAACATAACATAACACAACATAAGTTAACATAACATACCTTTGCATAACATAACATAACATAACATAACATAACATAACATAACATAACATAACATAACATAACATAACATAACATAAGTTAACATAACAAGTTAACATAACATAACATAACACAACACATAAGTTAACATAACATACCTTAGCATAACATAACATAACATACCTTAGCATAACATAACATAACATAACATAACATAACATAACATAACATAACATAACATAACATAACATAACATAACACAACACAACACAACACAACACAACACAACACAACATAACATAACATAACATAACATAACACAACACAACACAAGTTAACATAACATACCTTAGCATAACATAACATAACATAACAACAAGTTAACATAACATAAGTTAACATAACACAACATAAGTTAACATAAGAAGTTAACACAACATACCTTAGCATCACATCACCTCACATCACATCACATCACATCAGATCACATCACATCACATCACATCACATCACATCACATCACATCACATCACATCACATCACATCACATCACATAACATAACACACCTTAGCATAACATAACACAACATAAGTTAACATAAGAAGTTAACACAACATACCTTAGCATCACATCACATCACATCACATAACATAACACACCTTAGCATAACATAACACAACATAAGTTAACATAAGAAGTTAACACAACATACCTTAGCATCACATCACCTCACATCACATCACATCAGATCACATCACATCACATCACATCACATCACATCACATCACATCACATCACATCACATCACATCACATCACATCACATCACATCACATCACATCACATAACATAACATAACATAACATAACACACCTTAGCATAACATAACACAACATAAGTCAACATAACACAACATAAGTTAACATAAGAAGTTAACACAACATACCTTAGCATCACATCACATCACATGACATCACATCACATGACATCACATCACATCACATCACATCACATCACATCACATAACATAACATAACACACCTTAGCATAACATAACACAACATAAGTTAACATAACACAACATAAGTTAACATAAGAAGTTAACACAACATACCTTAGCATCACATCACCTCACATCACATCACATCAGATCACATCACATCACATCACATCACATCACATCACATCACATAACATAACATAACATAACATAACACACCTTAGCATAACATAACACAACATAAGTCAACATAACACAACGTAAGTTAACATAAGAAGTTAACACAACATACCTTAGCATCACATCACATCACACGACATCACATCACATCACATCACATCACATCACATCACATAACACACCTTAGCATAACATAACATAAGTTAACATAACAAGTTAACATAACATAACATAACATAACATAACATAACATAAGTTAACATAACAAGTTAACATAACATAAGTTAACATAACACAACATAAGTTAACATAACATACTTTAGCATCACATAACATAACATAACATAACATAACCTAAGTGAACATAACACAACATAAGTTAACATAACATACTTTAGCATAACATAACATAACATAACATAACATAACATAACATAACATAACATAACATAACACAACACAACATAACATAACATAACATAACATAACATAAGTGAACAGAACACAACATAAGTTAACATAACATACTTTAGCATAACATAACATAACACAACATAAGTTAACATAACATACTTTAGCATAACATAACATAACATAACATAACATAACATAACACAGCATAACATAACATAACACAGCATAACATAACACAACATAAGTTAACATAAGAAGTTAACACAACATACCTTAGCATCACACCAGCGAATGTCCTGTGTAGTTGTCTATACTCAGCATCATGTCATTCAATGTAGATTTATTTGTACACGACTACTTTACATACTGATGAGCCAAAACATTATGACCACCCGCCTAATATGCTGTTCGTCCTCCGTGTGCTGCCAACGCAGCACCGACCTGCCGAGGCTTGGACTCTACAAGACCCTTGACGGTGTCCTGTGGTATCTGACACCAAGACGTTAGCAACAGGTTCTCTAAGTCCCGTAAATGCGAGGTGGAGCCTCCATGGATCGGACTTTTCGGTCCATCACGTCCCACAGATGCTCAATCGAATTGAGATCTGGAGAATTCGGAGACCAGGGAAACACCTCGAACACGTCATCATGTTCCTCAAACCATTCATGGACAATGTGTGCGGGGTGGCAGGGCACATTATCCTGCTGAAGGAGGCCACTGCCATCAGGGGACACTACTGCCATCAGGGGACACTACTGCCATGAGGGGACAACACTGCCATGAGGGCTGTACCTGGTCTGCAACGATGTGTAGGTAGGTGGCACATCTCAAACTGATGTTCACATGAGCGACTGGACTCAGGGTTTCCCAGCAGAACACTGCCCGGAGCATCACACTCCTTCACTGGCTTGTCGTCTTCCCACACTTCATCCTGGTGCCGTCACCTCCCCAAGTATATGGCACACACGTTCATGGCCATCCACGCGATCCAGAAGAGAACGGGACTCATTGGACCAGGCGACCTTCTTCCCACAGGCCTTGTCGTTTCAGAGATGCTCTGATCCAGTCAGTCGTCTGGCCATGACAACGTGGCCCTTGTCAAGGTCGTCCAGGTCTTCACTCCTGCCCATTTCTGCTGCATCCAGCGCGCTGACGACGACAGCTGGCTGTTCGCTTCCCAGCTGATCCTCCCGGACCCCCACACGGGCCCTTGTTTGGAGATGATCAGCGTTACTTGGTTCGCCTGCGAGGGGAGGGGTCATAATGTTTTGGCTCATCAGTGTATATACATACATACATACATACATACAATTGTACACGATGATCTGCCTACACACTCACATCTTGACCATGACACCTAGTTTGCGGAGCTCGGTAGCGGAGCATGACACGTCATGTTGTCTGTACTATGGAACATGAGGAGGACGGAGTCGAGACCCTCAGCGTGAAGGCAAAACACGTTATAACCACACAAAGGGAGCACTAGTTCAGCATTAGTAACTACTGCATCCACCGTTTGTAAAGCATGTGTAAAGCAGTACATTAGTGTGGTAAGAGATGGTTTATACATACTTATTAATACTGCAAGTCGAGATTGATTCAGCTAGTACTAGCTGTTAGTGAAGTATTTTGTGTGAGCTCAGGTAAAGTGAGGACTGTCTATGTCTTACACAGCATTTACACATGAGACTGAAAGACCAGCAGCACCTGGAGACTCACAAGTCTAAAGGATCACAAGACCCTTTAGGAAGTGCAAGTACACGATTAACACACGGTGTTCATGTACATTTCTGCAGGAGTGAATCATGATTTGCAGTATTAATAAGTATTTAGAAAACGTCTGTTAACACACTCACTAACCATTGGTGCAGGTCTTGCTTTACAAATACTTTACAAATACTTTACAGATGATGAATTCGGTTGTAACTAATGCTTAACTAATACTTCATTTGTGTGGTTATAACGTGTTACCAAAGGGTATTAAAAATCCTTATTCCATTTCCCAGAAATAAATACAGAACACAGTAGAATACAGAACACAATAGAATACAGAACACAGTAGAATACAGAACACAATAGAATACAGAACACAATAGAATACAGAACCTAGTAGAATACAGAACACAATAGAATACAGAACACAATAGAATACAGAACACAATAGAATACAGAACACAATAGAATACAGAACACAATAGAATACAGAACACGATAGAATACAGAACACAATAGAATACAGAACACAGTAGAATACAGAACACAATAGAATACAGAACACAGTAGAATACAGAACACAATAGAATACAGAACACAGTAGAATACAGAACACAATAGAATACAGAACACAGTAGAATACAAAACACAATAGAATACAGAAGACAGTAGAATACAGAACACAATAGAATACAGAACACAGTAGAATACAAAACACAATAGAATACAGAACACAGTAGAATACAGAACACAATAGAATACAGAACACAGTAGAATACAGAACACAATAGAATACAGAACACAGTAGAATACAGAACACAATAGAATACAGAACACTATAGAATACAGAACACAATAGAATACAGAACACAGTAGAATACAGAACACAGTAGAATACAGAACACAATAGAATACAGAACACAGTAGAATACAGAACACAATAGAATACAGAACACAGTAGAATACAGAACACAATAGAATACAGAACACAATAGAACACAGAACACGATAGAATACAGAACACAGTAGAATACAGAACACAATAGAATACAGAACACAAAAGAATACAGAACACAATAGAATACAGAACACAGTAGAATACAGAACACAATAGAATACAGAACACAGTAGAATACAGAACACAATAGAATACAGAACACAATAGAATACAGAACACGATAGAATACAGAACACAATAGAATACAAAACACAATAGAATACAGAACACAATAGAATACAGAACACTATAGAATACAGAACACAGTAGAATACAGAACACAATAGAATACAGAACACAGTAGAATACAGAACACAGTAGAATACAGAACACAACAGAATACAGAGACCAATAGAATACAGAACACAGTAGAATACAGAACACAATAGAATACAGAACACAGTAGAATACAGAACACGATAGAATACAGAACACGATAGAATACAGAACACGATAGAATACAGAACACAGTAGAATACAGAACACAATAGAATACAGAACACAAAAGAATACCGAACACAATAGAATACAGAACACAGTAGAATACAGAACACGATAGAATACAGAACACAGTAGAATACAGAACACAATAGAATACAGAACACAATAGAATACAGAGCACAATAGAATACAGAACACAATAGAATAAAGAGCACAATAGAATACAGAACACAATAGAATACAGAACACAGTAGAATACAGAACACAATAGAATAGAGAACACAATAGAATACAGAACACAATACAATGCAGAACACAGTAGAATACAGAACACAGTAGAATACAGAACACAATATAATGCAGAACACAGTAGAATACAGAACACAGTAGAATACAGAACACAGTAGAATACAGAACACAATAGAATACAGAACACTATAGAATACAGAACACAATAGAATACAGAACACAGTAGAATACAGAACACAGTAGAATACAGAACACAATAGAATACAGAACACAGTAGAATACAGAACACAATAGAATACAGAACACAGTAGAATACAGAACACAATAGAATACAGAACACAATAGAACACAGAACACGATAGAATACAGAACACGATAGAATACAGAACACGATAGAATACAGAACACAGTAGAATACAGAACACAATAGAATACAGAACACAAAAGAATACCGAACACAATAGAATACAGAACACAGTAGAATACAGAACACAATAGAATACAGAGCACAGTAGAATACAGAACACAATAGAATACAGAACACAATAGAATACAGAACACGATAGAATACAAAACACAACAGAATACAGAACACAATAGAATACAGAACACTATAGAATACAGAACACAGTAGAATACAGAACACAATAGAATACAGAACACAGTAGAATACAGAACACAGTAGAATACAGAACACAACAGAATACAGAGCACAATAGAATACAGAACACAGTAGAATACAGAACACAATAGAATACAGAACACAGTAGAATACAGAACACGATAGAATACAGAACACGATAGAATACAGAACACGATAGAATACAGAACACAGTAGAATACAGAACACAATAGAATACAGAACACAAAAGAATACCGAACACAATAGAATACAGAACACAGTAGAATACAGAACACGATAGAATACAGAACACAGTAGAATACAGAACACAATAGAATACAGAACACAATAGAATACAGAACACAATAGAATACAGAGCACAATAGAATACAGAACACAATAGAATAAAGAGCACAATAGAATACAGAACACAATAGAATACAGAACACAGTAGAATACAGAACACAATAGAATAGAGAACACAATAGAATACAGAACACAATACAATGCAGAACACAGTAGAATACAGAACACAGTAGAATACAGAACACAGTAGAATACAGAACACAGTAGAATACAGAACACAATATAATGCAGAACACAGTAGAATACAGAACACAGTAGAATACAGAACACAGTAGAATACAGAACACAGTAGAATACAGAACACAGTAGTAGTGCTTCCTGGCATGGCGCACATGCAACTGCAGCAGTTGTCCCTCCGGAGAGTCACCAGTCGGTCTTCGGGGCTAATCACGGCTAACTCCGAGGCTCGCCTCACTGCATCCCACAGCCCCTCTCTCCCCACCGACCGCTCGTACACCCACCCAAATACCCGGCCTACCCTCGAACCCCGTCAGGACACCCTCACCTCCTCAGTCCGCCCCTGGATCATTTCAATCTGCATCCCGCCTGGCCCCGGGATCCCCGCCTGGCCCCGGGATTCCCGCCTGGCCCCGGGATTCCCGGCCGGCCCCGGGATTCCCCGGCCTGTTGGAAGGCAGGCTATTTGTTGTGCTCCGCGGTTAATGCCGCGCAGAGCTTTAAATACCCATATCAAATCTTGGAGGCTCAACAGATTCAGTTTTGCAAACCTGTATCGAACAGAGGTTCAATCCATCAGCTTAGAAGTGTACACTCCTTAAGTTCTGTGATAAGGTAAAACCAATCACTGGATTAGGCTTCCTCCGTCAGCGCTGCCGCGGGCGTGCGTGCGTGCGTGCGTGCGTGCGTGTGTGTTTCAGTACTGACATTACTTTGCTGGATCAGGGGAAGCTAATGGAGAACATCGTGAGATTTGTGGGTTTTCTGCCTCTCTTTTAGTCCGTGGGAATAAATTATTTATACATTTGAGAGAGACGCTATCTGCAGACTTGTGCCACTTAGGAAACTTCACTGTTGTGTTTCACAGCGTGCATGAACACACCTGTGGTCCACCGCCTCGCGGATCCGGACTTTCTACTTTATAATGGTGGATTATGGACCACGTGCTGCATGTTGGTCTTCCGCCGGATCAGATTCGTTAAATTTACCGGTCGGTTAAACAGCCTGCAACGCTGCTGCCAGCTGCCTGCTCAGCCCTTACACATGCTGCATACTGCCCCTCCACACGCTGCATACTGCCCCTCCACACGCTGCATACTGCCCCTCCACACGCTGCATACTGCCCCTCCACACGCTGCATACTGCCCCTCCACACGCTGCATACTGCCCCTCCACACGCTGCATACTGCCCCTCCACACGCTGCATGCTGCCCCTCCACACGCTGCATGCTGCCCCTCCACACGCTGCATACTGCCCCTCCACACGCTGCATACTGCCCCTCCACACGCTGCATACTGCCCCTCCACACGCTGCATGCTGCCCCTCCACACGCTGCATACTGCCCCTCCACACGCTGCATACTGCCCCTCCACACGCTGCATACTGCCCCTCCACACGCTGCATGCTGCCCTTGTCTTAACACTAGAGGACCGGGATTTCACACCTACCTAAAACGACCATGGGCGGTCAAAATGACCGCCCGTTATTCTGCCCAGATAAATACCCAGTTGAGCTATTAATGCGCTACACACCTTAGCGTGTCTGCTGTGATACTAGCTGAGAGCAGCATTAACGTTTTAACACTTTAATACCGTTTCTAAACAATTTGACCTTCAGAGAGACATGGTGGAACTTGAACAGCAAAACTGAAAAAGTGAAAATATTCATGAAACACAAAACGGAAACTCGTATTGTTAATCTAACAAACGCAACAAGGCCAATAAAACATGACATGTAATCAAAGAACTGAAAATAAATATTAATACAGTTACTTACAAATACCAGAACGACCGTGGGCGGTCATTTTGACCGCCGCGGTTTTCACACTCTATATTGTGTCAAGATAAATACCCAGCTGAGATATTAATGCGTTACATGTGTCGGTGTGTCTGTTATGAAGCTAACTGACACCAACATTAACATGTTAACAACTTTAATACCGTTTTCCCAACCATTTAAAATGGCGGCTGTCCCGCGCCTGTAACACTGCAGCGCCTCGGTGGTGGTCACGCTGCGTCTGTAAGCAGACATGTTGGACATCGTCACACATCAAGGTGATACCGTCTCTGTGCACTGGGGGGCGCTAGTGTGTTCCCAGGACAGAGCAACGAACTTCACGAAGGAAATGACGCCACCAACACACGTCATAAATACTGACCTGACGCACACCATCACGAGCAAATTACTAGACGGTCAAGTTGACCGCTTATGGTCGTTTTAGGTAGATCTTATCATCACTTGTTTTTTTCTGTGCGACTGATTTGAAACATTTCAATGGAAATATGCAGTTTTAGGAGAACCCAGGGAGCGGCAGGTCCGTGTCTTTTTGAACGTTTAAAAAAAACGGTCATAATGACCGCCTTGGTCATTTATGAGCCGCCTTCATTAAACCGCTAAATTAAAGCGACTCCGTTTAATTTGAAACCCCAAGTCTATTGTGCAGGAAGAAACAAGCTGTCGCGCAGCACAGACTGCGCAGCCGTCTGGGTTTCCCCCCTGCACCGTTCAGAAAGAGTGCATCTACTCAGTGGACACCCCTCGTTTCATGGGGTCACATGACCCACACGGCCTAGGGTCACACATGACCCCGAGGCCTAGGGTCACACATGACCCCGAGGCAATCTGAATATCCTCGTGGTGTGCAGCTTTCGTGGAAATAGGAGGGAAAAAGGTTCGGTGTCTGTAATGTTGGGGTCCCTGTAGGAACAGTCGTCACACTTCGGGGTGACAGAAGATCCTTTCGCGTCTCTCCTCGGCTGTTGAACAGCGTCGTGGGTCATCTTGACCCGCAAGACAACAGGGGGGTTTAAAGGGGTACGCGCCCCTCCCTCGGTGAAGATGCTCCCCCGGACCGAGCTCGCCTCCTGCGCCGCAGCAGAGCTCTGCATATGGTGGATTCATAAGCCGGGGGAAGGAGTCTCTCCAGGGGCTCATGCCAGGATGTTTTTGCGGTTAGCGTCCTTGTTCCATCTGGTTTTGAGGGAGAAGTGGGAGGTTTTGGTCCACAGCGCGCTGGAGTCGAGCCTCATGGCAGGTACATAAATAACCCCTCGGCTAAAATATAGGCTACAACTTCTGCCTCTGCCCCGCTTGCTGCAACGCAGTCTGACGTGACACCGGAGAGGAGCGCCGAGCGGCCCGCGGACGGCGGAGTACAAACCAAGCGTCTTCTCCATTTCCTCCGCATGGATCTGGCTTTCCACTCCCCGCTGCCAGCCGCCATCTCACCACGCTGACATGCTGCGCTCCGTCCAATTCACACTTGCAGTCTTCAGACGTCGTTCGGGGGGAAGCGGGATCCAACTGCCACATTCCTCTTGTCTGTTCTCCTTTCTGCTGGTTTCCCTGCAGCGGGGGATCAGCGTGGTGACGGCTGATGAAAACCCATCTTGTGTTTCTGATGACTTAAGTGTGAAAACCTGGAAGCTTGTCCGGAGGCTCGTTGGCGCTGCAGTGCCAAATCATCACAATCCGTCACACGCCGACCTCGCTTTATCTCACGGACCAACTACACCGACATTAGCGTCACTGACGCTTTTGTTTACCGTGCTGATAGTAATCATTTAGGGTATTTGCGAGAACATAGTACTTTATTCATCTGTTGGTCCGTTCATCCATACAAATATACATACATATTGGAACGTGCATGGATAAGTAGACACCTTGGCCCTTGGCTAACGGGTCGGACCCTTTAGTCGAGCGATTGGCGGTGTCTCCCGCGGTGCGGGAGATACGGGTTCGCGTCCCGGCTCCGGCCGTGGCGAATTCGGGGGGGCAACCACGGGAACTGCCGCAGCCGGGACGCGAACCCGTATCTCCCGCACATTGCTCGACTAAAGGGTCCGACCCGTTAACCAAGGGCCAACGTGTCTACTTACCCATGCACGTTACACTATATACATACATCTTCCCACGCCGCTTCCGGTGTGGGTAGATGGTGGCGCGAATTCACGTTTGCGGCGGCCTCACCCAGCACCGTCCGTGCAGTGTCTGCGTCTGCGTCTAAGTGTGTCCGTTTGCTGGCTGAGAGAGCTGGCGCTGGATCGGCTAGGACAGCTTGGTCTGCTGCGTCCTGTGGGCCCAGGGACCACGTCCCTGCATGGAGCTGTGCCCGAAGAGGTAACACCGAGGGTGGTCTGACAGGACGCGGAAGTGGGACAGGCTAAGCTAACTGCTAGTCCATGCAGACCGGCAGCTCCGACAGTCCTGGCTGGCGTTCGTCCTCCTTTTTAGATATATGTGTTAGCTTGGATATAGGTGTTAGTTTGGATATAGGTGTTAGCTTGGCTATAGGTGTTAGTTTGGATATATGTGTTAGCTTGGATATAGGTGTTAGTTTGGATATATGTGTTAGTTTGGATATGTTAGTTTAGATAAATGTGTTAGTTTGGATATGTGTGTTAGTTTAGATATAGGTGTTAGTTTGGATATGTGTGTTAGTTTAGATATAAGTGTTAGTTTGGATATGTGTGTTAGTTTGGATATAGGTGTTAGTTTGGATGTAGGTGTTAGTTTAGATATAGTTGTTAGTTTGGATATATGTGTTAGTTTAGATATAGTTGTTAGTTTGGATATAGATGTTAGTTTAGATATAGTTGTTAGTTTGGATGTAGGTGTTAGTTTAGATATAGTTGTTAGTTTGGATATAGGTGTTAGTTTGGATATCTGTGTTAGTTTAGATATAGTTGTTAGTTTGGATATGTGTGTTTGTTTAGATATAGTTGTTAGTTTGGATATAGGTGTTAGTTTAGATATAGTTGTTAGTTTGGATATAGGTGTTAGTTTGGATATAGGTGTTAGTTTGGATATAGGTGTTAGTTTAGATATAGTTGTTAGTTTGGATATAGGTGTTAGTTTAGATATAGTTGTTAGTTTGGATATAGGTGTTAGTTTGGATATGTGTGTTAGTTTAGATATAGTTGTTAGTTTGGATATGTGTGTTAGTTTAGATATAGTTGTTAGTTTGGATATAGGTGATAGTTTAGATATAGTTGTTAGTTTGGATATAGGTGTTAGTTTGGATATAGGTGTTACTTTAGATATAGTTGTTAGTTTAGATATAGGTGTTAGTTTGGATATAGGTGTTAGTTTAGATATAGTTGTTAGTTTGGATATAGGTGTTAGTTTGGATATAGTTGTTAGTTTGGATATAGGTGTTAGTTTGGATATAGTTGTTAGTTTGGACATAGGTGTTAGTTTAGATATAGTTGTTAGTTTGGATATAGGTGTTAGTTTAGATATAGTTGTTAGTTTGGATATAGGTGTTAGTTTAGATATAGTAGTTAGTTTGGATATAGGTGTTAGTTTGGATATAGTTGTTAGTTTAGATATAGTTGTTAGTTTGGATATACTAGGTGTTAGTTTAGAAGGTTTGGATATAGTTGTTAGTTTGGATATAGGTGTTAGTTTGGATATAGGTGTTAGTTTGGATATAGTTGTTAGTTTGGATATAGGTGTTAGTTTGTATATAGGTGTTAGTTTGGATATAGGTGTTAGTTTGGATATAGTTGTTAGTTTGGATATAGGTGTTAGTTTGGATATAGGTGTTTAGATATAGTTCTTAGTTTGGATATAGGTGTTAGTTTAGATATAGTTGTTAGTTTGGATATAGGTGTTAGTTTGGATATAGTTGTTAGTTTGGATATAGGTGTTAGTTTGGATATAGTTGTTAGTTTGAATATAGTTGTTAGTTTGGATATAGGTGTTAGTTTGGATATGTGTGTTAGTTTGGATATGTGTGTTAGTTTAGATATAGTTGTTAGTTTGGATATAGGTGTTAGTTTAGATATAGTTGTTAGTTTGGATATGTGTGTTAGTTTAGATATAGTTGTTAGTTTAAATATAGGTGTTAGTTTAGATATAGTTGTTAGTTTGGATATAGGTGTTAGTTTGGATATAGGTGTTAGTTTGGATATAGGTGTTAGTTTAGATATAGTTGTTAGTTTGGATATAGGTGTTAGTTTGGATATAGATGTTAGTTTGGATATAGTTGTTAGTTTAGATATAGTTGTTAGTTTGGATATATGTGTTAGTTTAGATATAGTTGTTAGTTTGGATATGTGTTTTAGTTTAGATATAGTTGTTAGTTTGGATATAGGTGTTAGTTTAGATATAGTTGTTAGTTTGGATATAGCTGTTAGTTTGGATATACTAGGTGTTAGTTTAGAAGGTTTGGATATAGTTGTTAGTTTGGATATAGGTGTTAGTTTGGATATAGGTGTTAGTTTGGATATAGTTGTTAGTTTGGATATAGGTGTTAGTTTGGATATAGGTGTTAGTTTGGATATAGTTGTTAGTTTGGATATAGGTGTTAGTTTGGATATAGGTGTTAGTTTGGATATAGGTGTTAGTTTAGATATAGTTGTTAGTTTGGATATAGGTGTTAGTTTAGATATAGTTGTTAGTTTGGATATAGGTGTTAGTTTGGATATAGTTGTTAGTTTGGATATAGGTGTTAGTTTGGATATAGTTGTTAGTTTGAATATAGTTGTTAGTTTGGATATAGGTGTTAGTTTGGATATGTGTGTTAGTTTAGATATAGTTGTTAGTTTGGATATATGTGTTAGTTTAGATATGTGTTAGTTTAGATATAGGTGTTAGTTTGGATATAGGTGTTAGTTTAGATATAGGTGTTAGTTTGGATATGTGTGTTAGTTTAGATATAGTTGTTAGTTTGGATATGTGTGTTAGTTTAGATATAGTTGTTAGTTTGGATATAGGTGTTAGTTTAGATATAGTTGTTAGTTTAGATATAGGTGTTAGTTTAGATATATGTGTTAGTTTAGATATAGGTGTTAGTTTGGATATAGGTGTTCTTGTAGTTTTTGGACGTGTTTTTGTCTTTGTGTTGCACTGCTGAGTCGTTTCATTTCATGCACTTGCACAAGTGCATGAAATGAAACGACACAGTGTTTCTGATTTCTGATTCTGATCCATACACACAAACGTACACACACATACGTCAGTTTTGTGATAATGAACGTGAGTCATTAAGAGACAGAAACAATATTTTATATTAAACCCAAATCACAGTGTTTCCTCACTGCTGCTGCCAAGAGTTTGCCTGCAGTTGTTCAGACGAAGGACTTCTCTGCAGACAGAGAGAGAAGAGAGACAGACAGACAGACAGACAGACAGACAGACAGACAGACAGACAGAGAGAGAGAGAGAGAGAGAGAGACGGGGGGGGGAGGGGGCAGAAGTTTCTGTATATGTGTGCCAACTATAACTTTGTGTGAATGTGGTGGTTTTTATGATCATACAGTATGACTGTATTTGTGCCAAATCTGTGTGTGTGTGTGTGTGTGTGTGTGTGTGTGTGTGTGTGTGTGTGTGTGTGTGTGTGTGTGTGTGTGTGTGTGTGTGTGTGCCTGCTTCACTGGTGCCATGTGGTTGTTATTAAAGTGTAACGGTGTATTGTGGAAATGACACAGTAAATGTACAAAGAGATGAGGAAGCTGCGCAGTAAATAAGGTGAAGGGTCAGCAGGTGATGGAGGAACCCAGAGGAACTTGACTTATCATCTAGTGTCGCCATAAGACGCCGTGATAATTACAACGTCTTTCAAAGGCTGAGTTTTTAGGAAACTCTCAAATGAAACCGGTTGTAAACAGTCGACAAGGAAGTTGTTAAATCATTTCACTGCAGCGAAACCTCCCGGCTGCAGGAAGTACCATCAGATCAGTTGGTTCACAGTGTGGAACAGAAACTCCCACAGGCTTCATCTCAGAGGTTCTGCACCGTTCCAGGTGCACTTATGCATGGAAAGTCTCCACCCCGTCATGTTAACGGCCTCATTCTGCACCTCACCCTGGACCTCATCTTGGACCTCATCCTCTTCCTAGGCCTCATCCTGGACCTCATCTTGGACCTCATCGTCATCCTGGACCTAATCCTGGACCTCATTCTCATCCTGGACCTCATTCTCATCCTGGACCTCATCCTGGACCTCAGCGCTTCTGGTTTCACACCTTCTGCTTCACTTTCACCACACTACAGTACAGAAACAGCCAAAATCCTCTCCAGTCCATCTTCCTCACAGGAAACTGAATCATGAAGATCAACAGACTCCAGCAGAAGCTGCAGGAGACTCAGTGCTCTTTCTGACATTACAGTATGATGAATATGCAGCCAACGTCTTCCTCACCACACTCAGCCATATGTCAAGCATCTGTCAGTCATCCTGTGGTCAGTACTG
>JAJHIY020000517.1:1460000-1472500 GCA_022114975.2 Lampris megalopsis
CAACCTCTAAAAAGATATACAACCTCTAAAAAGAAATACAACCTCTGAAAAGAAATAAAACCTCTAAAAAGAAATACAATCTCTAAAAAGAAATACAACCTCTAAAAAGCAACACAAATTCTAAAAAGAAATACAACCTCTAAAAAGAAATATAACCCCTAAAAAGAAATACAACTTCTAAAAAGATATACAACATCCAAAAAGAAATACAACCTCTGAAAAGAAATAAAACCTCTAAAAAGAAATACCATCTCTAAAAAGAAATACAACCTCTAAAAAGATATACAACCTCTAAAAAGAAATACAACCGCTAAAAAGAAATACAACTTCTAAAAAGAAATACAACCTCTAAAAAGAAATACAACTTCCAAAAAGAAAAACAACCGGTAAAAAAATTCAACTTCTAAAAAGAAATACAACCTCTAAAAAGAAATACAACCTCTAAAAAGAAATATAATCTCTAAAAAGAAATACAACTTCTAAAAAGAAATACAGCCCTCAAAAAAGCAGTACAACCCCTAAAAAGAAATTCAACATCGAAAAAGAAATACAACCCCTAAAAAGAAATTCAACTTCCAAAAAGAAATACTACCGGTAAAAAGACAGTCAACTTCTAAAAAGAAATACAACCTCTAAAAAGAAATACAACCTCTAAAAGAAATAAAACTTCTAAAAAGACATACAAACTGCAAAAAGAAATACAACCTCTAAAAAGAACTAAAACCTCTAAAAAGAAATACAACTTCTAAAAAGAAATACAACTTGTAAAAAGAAATACAACCTCTAAAAGAAATACAACTTCTAAAAAGAAATACAACTTCTAAAAAGAAATACAACCTCTAAGAAGAAGTACAACTTCTAAAAGGAAATACAACCTCTAAAAACAAATACACCCTCTTAAAAGAAATACAACTTCTAAAAAAACTAAAACCTCTAAAAAGAAATACAACTTCTAAAAAGAAATACAACCTGTAAAAGAAATACAACCTCTAAAAAGAAATACAACTTCTAAAAAGAAATACAACCGGTAAAAAGAAATTCAACTTCTAAAAAGGAAATACAATCTCTAAAAAGAAATACAACCTGTACAAGAAATACAACCTCTAAAAAGAAATGTAACTTCTAAAAAGAAATACAACCTCTAAAAGAAATACAACCCCTAAAAACAAATACAACTTCTGAAAAGAAATACAATCTCTAAAAAGAAATACAACCTCTAAAAAGAAATACAACCTCTAAAAAGAAATACAATCTCTAAAAAGAAATACAACCTCTAAAAAGAAATATAATCTCTAAAAAGAAATACAACTTCTAAAAAGAAATACAGCCCTCAAAAAAGCAGTACAACCCCTAAAAAGAAATTCAACATCGAAAAAGAAATACAACCCCTAAAAAGACATTCAACTTCTAAAAAGAAATACAACCTCTAAATAGAAATACAACCTCTAAAAGAAATAAAACTTCTAAAAAGACATACAAACTGTAAAAAGAAATACAACCTCTAAAAAGAACTAAAACCTCTAAAAAGAAATACAACTTCTAAAAAGAAATACAACTTGTAAAAAGAAATACAACCTCTAAAAGAAATACAACCTCTAAAAGAAATACAACCCCTAAAAAGAAATACAACTTCTAAAAAGAAATACAACCTCTAAGAAGAAGTACAACTTCTAAAAGGAAATACAACCTCTAAAAACAAATACACCCTCTTAAAAGAAATACAACTTCTAAAAAGAAATACAACCTGTAAAGGAAATACAACCTCTAAAAAGAAATACAACTTCTAAAAAGAAATACAACCGGTAAAAAGAAATTCAACTTCTAAAAAGGAAATACAATCTCTAAAAAGAAATACAACCTGTACAAGAAATACAACCTCTAAAAAGAAATGTAACTTCTAAAAAGAAATACAATCTCTAAAAAGAAATACAACCTCTAAAAAGAAATACAACCTCTAAAAAGAAATACAACTTCTAAAAAGAAATACAAATTCTTAAAAGAAATATAACCCCTAATAAGATATACAACCTCTAAAAAGAAATACAACCTCTGAAAAGAAATAAAACCTCTAAAAAGAAATACAATCTCTAAAAAGTAATACAACGTCTAAAAAGCAACACAAATTCTAAAAATAAATATAACCTCTGAAAAGAAATACAACCTCTAAAAAGAAATACAACCTCTAAAAAGATATACAACTTCTAAAAAGAAAAACAACCTCTGAAAAGAAATAAAACCTCTAAAAAGAAATACACATTCTAAAAAGAAATATAACCTCTAAAAAGATATACAACTTCTAAAAAGAAATAAAACCTCTGAAAAGAATTAAAACCTCTGAAAAGAAATAAAACCTCTAAAAAGAAATACAAATTCTAAAAAGAAATATAACCTCTAAAAATAAATACAACCTCTAAAAAGAAATACAACCTCTAAAAAGAAATACAACTTCTAAAAAGAAGTACAACTTCTAAAAAGAAATACAAATTCTAAAAAGACATATAACCCCTAAAAAGATATAAAACCGCTAAAAAGAAATACAACCTCTGAAAAGAAATACAACCTCTAAAAAGAAATACAACTTCTAAAAAGAAGTACAACTTCTAAAAAGAAATACAAATTCTAAAAAGACATATAACCCCTAAAAAGATATAAAACCGCTAAAAAGAAATACAACTTCTAAAAAGAAATACAACCTCTAAGAAGAAGTACAACTTCTAAAAGGAAATACAACCTCTAAAAACAAATACACCCTCTTAAAAGAAATACAACTTCTAAAAAGAAATACAACCTGTAAAGGAAATACAACCTCTAAAAAGAAATACAACTTCTAAAAAGAAATACAACCGGTAAAAAGAAATTCAACTTCTAAAAAGGAAATACAATCTCTAAAAAGAAATACAACCTGTACAAGAAATACAACCTCTAAAAAGAAATGTAACTTCTAAAAAGAAATACAATCTCTAAAAAGAAATACAACCTCTAAAAAGAAATACAACCTCTAAAAAGAAATACAACTTCTAAAAAGAAATACAAATTCTTAAAAGAAATATAACCCCTAATAAGATATACAACCTCTAAAAAGAAATACAACCTCTGAAAAGAAATAAAACCTCTAAAAAGAAATACAATCTCTAAAAAGTAATACAACGTCTAAAAAGCAACACAAATTCTAAAAATAAATATAACCTCTGAAAAGAAATACAACCTCTAAAAAGAAATACAACCTCTAAAAAGATATACAACTTCTAAAAAGAAAAACAACCTCTGAAAAGAAATAAAACCTCTAAAAAGAAATACACATTCTAAAAAGAAATATAACCTCTAAAAAGATATACAACTTCTAAAAAGAAATAAAACCTCTGAAAAGAATTAAAACCTCTGAAAAGAAATAAAACCTCTAAAAAGAAATACAAATTCTAAAAAGAAATATAACCTCTAAAAAGAAATACAACCTCTAAAAAGAAATACAACCTCTAAAAAGAAATACAACTTCTAAAAAGAAATACAACTTCTAAAAAGAAATACAAATTCTAAAAAGACATATAACCCCTAAAAAGATATAAAACCGCTAAAAAGAAATACAACCTCTGAAAAGAAATACAACCTCTAAAAAGAAATACAATCTCTAAAAAGAAATACAACCTTTAAAAAGAAACACAAATTCTAAAAAGAAACATAACCTCTAAAAAGAAATACAACCTCTAAAAAGAAATACAACTTCTAAAAAGTTATACAACCTCTAAAAGGAAATAAAACCTCTAAAAAGAAATATAACTTCTAAAAAGAAATACAACCTCTGTAAAAAATACAAATTCTAAAAAGAAATACAACCTCTAAAAAGATATACAACCTCTAAAAAGAAATACAACTTCTAAAAAGAAATACAACCTCTGAAAAGAAATACAAATTCCAAAAAGAAATACAGTCTCTAAAAAGAAATGCAACTTCTAAAAAGAAATACAATCTCTAAAAAGAAATACAACCTCTATAAAGAAATACAACCGGTAAAAAGAAATTCAACTTCTAAAAAGATATACAACTTCTAAAAAGAAATACAACCTCTAAAAAGAAATAAAAATTCTAAAAAGAAATATAACCTCAAAAAAGAAATACAACCTCTAAAAAAATATAACCTCTGAAAAGAAATACAACCTCTAAAAAGAAATACAATCTCTAAAAAGAAATACAACTTCTAAAAAGAAATACAACCCCTAAAAAGAAATTCAATCTCTAAAAAGAAAAACAACTTCCAAAAAGAAATGCTACCGGTAGAAAGACATTCAACTTCTAAAAAGAAATACAACGTCTAAAAAAAATACAACCTCTGAAAAGAAATACAACTTCCAAAAAGAAATACAACCGGGAAAAAGAAATACAACTTCTAAAAAGAAATACAACCTCTAAAAAGGAATAAAACCTCTAAAAAGAAATACAACCTCTAAAAAGAAATGCAACGTCTAAAAAAAATACAACTTCTAAAAAGAAATACAACCTCTAAAAAGAAATTCAACTTCTAAAAATAAATACAACCGGTAAAAAGAAATACAACCTCTAAAAAGAAATAGAACCGGTAAAAAGAAATTCAACTTCTAAAAAGAAATACAACCTGTAAAAAGAAGTCCAACCTCTAAAAAGAAAAACAACTTCCAAAAAGAAATACTACCAGTAAAAAGACATTCAACTTCTAAAAAGAAATACAACCTTTAAAAAGAAATACAACCTCTAAAAAAATACAACCTCTGAACAGAAATACAACCTCTAAAAAGAAATACGACTTCTAAAAAGAAATACAACCTGTAAAAGAAATACAACCTCTAAAAAGAAATACAACCGGTAAAAAGGAATTCAACTTCTAAAAAGAAATGCAAACTCAAAAAAGAAATATAACTTCTAAAAAGAAATACAACCTCTAAAAGAAATACAACCCCTAAAAAGAAATACGACTTCTAAAAAGAAATACAACTTCTAAAAAGAAATACAATCTCTAAAAAGGAATACAACCTCTAAAAAGAAATATAACTTCTAAAAAGAAATACAACCTCTGAAAAGAAATACAACCTCTAAAAAGAAATACAAATTCTAAAAAGATATACAACTTCTAAAAAGAAATACAACCTCTAAAAAGAAATACAACCTCTGAAAAAAATACAAATTCTAAAAAGAAATACAACCGGTAAAAAGACATTCAGCTTCTAAAAAGAAATACAACCTCTAAAAAGAAATACAACTTCCAAAAAGAAATACAACCTCTATAAAGAAAACCAACTCAAGCGTCTTTTCTCAGCACAGATGCAGAAGTTCAGTGTGCACGTGAGCACCACAGAATATAACACACTGCAGGACAAGAGCCTGTGTGTGTTGGTGTGTAGCAGCATGGCTGCCCCTCTTCCGTATGGGGTTATAATAGGATAATGAACCAGGATCATAAAAGAGGATCATATAAACAATACAATATCATCACCACAACATGTCAAGATTCTCACTCAGGAGCTGGACACCAGCCAACCAGGCGCTTCCGGTTAGTCACGTGACAACACTATCAAACTCTCTGAGCCGTTTGTGTAAATCAAGGCCTGTTTCTGCTCACACACACACACACACACACACTCACACCCAACATACACACACGCACAACACACACACACCCAACACACACACACACACCCAACACACATCACACTCACACCGAACACACCCAACACACACACACGCACAACACTCACCCAACACACACACACACAGACCCAACACAAACCCAACACTCGCACACACACACTCTACACATTCACATGTGTGTGTGTGTGTGTGTGTGTGTGTGTGTGTGTGTGTGTGTGTGTGTGTGTGTGTGTGTGTGCAATCCTGCCATCGATTATGAGCGTACATGCTCCCCAGAGGAAGACAATAATATTGGCATTAAACACGTGGAGATTGGGCTGTTTTTTAATATAACTTAAATTATGTCAGGGAAAACACGAGCCACCACAGCGCGGAGTCAGTGTATAATGTCTCATAAAGCGACACAACTCTCCAACAATATTGACACAGGGCGCAGGCAAGCAAATGTCAGCCCTATAACATATGAAATACTTACCGTAACCAATCTGCAGCTGTCAATCACCGGGGAATCATGGCGGGCGGCGGGAATCAATACGCCGCCACTGAATTGTTTAGCTCTGAAAACACGTTTTCTTCTTCTGCGCCGCGACACAGCCAAATGTCAGCAGGGCCCGAGGATTTATCTGGTTTCCACACCCCGCCTCCATTAGCAGGAAGGAAGGTAGCCCTTCCACCGGGACGCCGCCGGAGAGCCACATGGCTGTTTAGTCAGTAAAATACCGACTGTGTGTGTGTGTGTGTGTGTGTGTGTGTGTGTGTGTGTGTGTGTGTGTGTGTGTTTGTGTGTGTGTGTGTGTTGTGGAGTTTGTGCACTGCGTACAGTGAATTTATAATTCCATTCACTGCTTTGAAAAGACACGGATTCTACTCCCCTGCATGCAGCACTGTGTTGTGCTGCTGCGCTGCAGGGAGCAACAACAGCAGCACAACAGGAGCAGTGACGGTTAGGGGGGGAAGGGAAGTAGCTGATCATCTTCTGAAGAGGGAGAAGAAAGTAAAGTAGCTGATCATCTTCTGAAGAGGGAGAAGAAAGTAAAGTAGCTGATCGTCTTCTGAAGAGGGAAAAGAATGTGAAGTAGCTGATCATCTTCTGAAGAGGGAGAAGAAAGTAAAGTAGCTGATCGTTTTCTGAAGAGGGAGAAGAATGTAAAGTAGCTGATCATCTTCTGAAGAGGGAGAAGAAAGTAAAGTAGCTGATCATCTTCTGAAGAGGGAGAAGAAAGTAAAGTAGCTGATCATCTTCTGAAGAGGGAGAAGAAAGTAAAGTAGCTGATCATCTTCTGAAGAGGGAGAAGAAAGTAAAGTAGCTGATCGTCTTCTGAAGAGGGAGAAGAATGTAAAGTAGCTGATCATCTTCTGAAGAGGGAGAAGAAAGTAAAGTAGCTGATCATCTTCTGAAGAGGGAGAAGAAAGTAAAGTAGCTGATCATCTTCTGAAGAAGGGGAAAGTAAAGTAGCTGATCATCTTCTGAAGAGGGGGGAGAAAGTAAAGTAGCTGATCATCTTCTGAAGAGGGGGAGAAAGTAAAGTAGCTGATCATCTTCTGAAGAGGGGTAAAGTAAAGTAGCTGATCATCTGAAGAAGGGGAAAGTAAAGTAGCTGATCATCTTCTGAAGAGGGGGAAAGTAAAGTAGCTGATCATCTTCTGAAGAAGGGGAAAGTAAAGTAGCTGATCATCTTCAGAAGAGGGGGGAGAAAGTAAAGTAGCTGATCATCTTCTGAAGAGGGGGGAGAAAGTAAAGTAGCTGATCATCTTCTGAAGAGGGGGGAGAAAGTAAAGTAGCTGATCATCTTCTGAAGAGGGGGGAGATAGTAAAGTAGCTGATCATCTTCTGAAGAGGGGGGAGAAAGTAAAGTAGCTGATCATCTTCTGAAGAGGGGTAAAGTAAAGTAGCTGATCATCTTCTGAAGAGGGGGAAAGTAAAGTAGCTGATCATCTTCTGAAGAGGGGGAAGAATGTAAAGTAGTTGATCATCTTCTGAAGAGAGGGAAAGTAAAGTAGCTGATCATCTTCTGAAGAGGGGTAAAGTAAAGTAGCTGATCATCTTCTGAAGAGGGGGAAGAATGTAAAGTAGTTGATCATCTTCTGAAGAGAGGGAAAGTAAAGTAGCTGATCATCTTCTGAAGAGGGGTAAAGTAAAGTAGCTGATCATCTTCTGAAGAGGGGGGAGAAAGTAAAGTAGCTGATCATCTTCTGAAGAGGGGGGGGAAAGTAAAGTAGCTGATCATCTTCT
The DNA here is from genome assembly GCA_022114975.2 of Lampris megalopsis. NCBI lineage: Eukaryota > Metazoa > Chordata > Actinopteri > Lampriformes > Lampridae > Lampris > Lampris megalopsis. Next base: position 1,467,850 of record JAJHIY020000517.1, read on the forward strand.
GAAGAGGGGGAAGAATGTAAAGTAGTTGATCATCTTCTGAAGAGAGGGAAAGTAAAGTAGCTGATCATCTTCTGAAGAGGGGTAAAGTAAAGTAGCTGATCATCTTCTGAAGAGGGGGAAAGTAAAGTAGCTGATCATCTTCTGAAGAGGGGGAAAGTAAAGTAGCTGATCATCGTCGGAAGAAGGGGAAAGTAAAGTAGCTGATCATCTTCTGAAGAGGGGGGAGAAAGTAAAGTAGCTGATCATCTTCTGAAGAGGGGGGAGAGAGTAAAGTAGCTGATCATCTTCTGAAGAGGGAGAAGAAAGTAAAGTAGCTGATCATCTTCTGAAGAGGGGGGAGAAAGTAAAGTAGCTGATCATCTTCTGAAGAGGGGGGAGAGAGTAAAGTAGCTGATCATCTTCTGAAGAGGGAGAAGAAAGTAAAGTAGCTGATCATCTTCTGAAGAGGGGGGAGAAAGTAAAGTAGCTGATCATCTTCTGAAGAGGGAGAAGAAAGTAAAGTAGCTGATCATCTTCTGAAGAGGGGGGAGAAAGTAAAGTAGCTGATCATCTTCTGAAGATGGGGGAGAGAGTAAAGTAGCTGATCATCTTCTGAAGAGGGAGAAGAAAGTAAAGTAGCTGATCATCTTCTGAAGAGGGGGGAGAAAGTAAAGTAGCTGATCATCTTCTGAAGAGGGAGAAGAAAGTAAAGTAGCTGATCATCTTCTGAAGAGGGGGGAGAAAGTAAAGTAGCTGATCATCTTCTGAAGAGGGGGGAGAGAGTAAAGTAGCTGATCATCTTCTGAAGAGGGGGAAAGTAAAGTAGCTGATCATCTTCTGAAGAGGGGGGAGAGAGTAAAGTAGCTGATCATCTTCTGAAGAGGGGGGAGAAAGTAAAGTAGCTGATCATCTTCTGAAGAGGGGGGAGAGAGTAAAGTAGCTGATCATCTTTTGAACTGCACTTGCTTTCGGAGAAGAGAAAATGATTTCTTTTTTACGGGCATGTCTTCTCCAATATATTACGTTGCACTTTTCGTAATCTTACTTTTCATCTCAGGTCCAGTTTGGGCGTCACGGCGTCCTGAGTGGTTTTCCATGTGCTGCGCTTCGGCCCGGAGCAGAAAACAGGAGGAGGCCAATCTCAGTTCATTTCCAGCGTCTTCCTCCGCCTCACATCATCAATTAAAAGAGGGGCTCCGCACCACCCCACCTCTCTTCACAGGAGAGAGAGAGAGAGAGGGATGAGCCGTTCTCTCCACCGTGGAAGGAGGGATGGAGACCCTGATAGATGTGGTTTGGCTTCTTTTAACCTCCTCGAAAACAGATCGGGTTGCACCGTCACATTATAAGAGCGGACTTTACTGTTTCAAAAGAAAAAAGAGAGAAAAAAGAGAGACGTGACACTCCAGCACAGGATTCATGTTGTGTGTGTCTGTTGTGTCCCGCGTTGCAGTGTTTTATGTGACATTGTGTGTTGCACAACGCACGACACCTTATTCTTCACTGTAAAATACGCCTGGAAAAAAGACTTCTACCCGCCCAGCACTGGCTTCTAACACGGGTTTCTAAATCAAATGTAAAGAGAAAACGTAAAACTTGATCAATAGACTGACATAATATCCAACGTTTCCAGAATGTTCTTTAAAGAAATGTCAGGTTTTGGAAATGACAGCTATCACCATGACAACATTTTAAATTACAATTTACGCAAGTATTTTCTTGCCTGGATCGTCTTCATGAGCTACAGATTTGACCCCATAAAATACCGACTGTTGGTTCCCGGCAGGGCTTTTATTTATTTCTGGCTACCCGAAGACCTCGTTTCTCGGGAGTGAAGGAGGTGAAAGGTGGAGGTGCGGACCACTCCTTAGCACACGTTTTCCTCCCGGATCCATACTATAACGCCACACGTTGTCCCGCTGAAGCAGAGACGGCCTCCGGCTTCCCCCGAAGGCCGCTCACGACACCTCCTCGTAGCCTAGCAACAAGAGCCGCGCTTAGCAACCGGGCTGGCGTATGAGGCGTACGGGTGCTGGACAGAAGTCCCTACGTTTCCGGGCAGGCCGGAGAGCAAAGACAACAACAAAACGAGGCTGCTAGCCAAGCGGAGGGACGTACACGTCACACTGCCGCACTCGGATGACTTTAGTACTGCCGTGCTAGGGCTAACGGTGCCCGCATGGTGTCGCTGTGGGCCAACGTTCGATGCGCCATTCGAAAATACACGTTTAACGACACGATCTTACAACAAGCGCCATTTCCCTGTTTGTCACCTTGTCTGTATCAGGTCTAGCGTGGGAAGCCGCCACGGGAATCGAACCCTCCACCCGGCTGGATGTGCGGCCTTGCGCTGCGGTGGAGGAGCAGGGAGAGCCTGCTGGAGGGCCCGGCTCCAGGACCCGGGCCCTCCAGGACCCGGGCTCCCTGCTAAAGGCCGTTTTACGGTGTGACAGCTGTGCCGCTAGTATTGATTACCAGCCGCTGTGAACGGGCCCGGACTATTTTTTATGAAGTGAGGAATTCTGGGTCTGCGCGGCTGGCGCCAAATGGGCAGGGCTGCCGGAGGGTCCATGTGAGCCGCCGGTTCCTCGGTGATATCCGTGTGCCCCGTTCACATCCGTGTGCCCACAGACGCCATTATTTGATATGCAGTTGGCAATAAAACGGTGCTTTCAGGCTGCAACCAGATATATTGTTAATGGCCCTTGCCAGAATGGACATGTGTACATGCGCTGGCAGACGTCACAGGACCTGCTTGGAGTCCTTTATGCAGAGAAATTGATAACTCAATAAAACCAGACTGGCTCGGGACTTTAATATCATACATGTTACGTATGTGGACAGCTGCAGGAAGGAACGTGGAAATGATAATTTACGAGGAAAAAATGGGCACTTTCCAGAACCAGCAAAAAGCGGAGCTGAAACGTTTTATCTTAAAGGCGGAAGACGCTCTCACTCCTCTCCAGTTACGCCTGCGCGGAGTTCCGCCCGCGCGCAGAAACAAGGGAACGATCCCAATCAAGCGGCGTGGAGCAAGCCCGCGAAAGTCTTGTGAAACGCGGGATTTGTGCCGGACGCAAGTGGATCATCCGTGATGCGACCGGTTTTAGGTAAACCGCCGTGCTGACACTACACACTATCAGCAGTTAACATTAATGAAGATGGCTGTTTTGGGTTTTTAAGATGGATGCCGGAGCCACAAACCTTTTCTTCAGTCGAGCAGGAATCAAAACGCGAGGAACAGGAAGTCCAACATGGACGACACGTGACCCCTCACAACACGACACAAGGAACCAGTATGCAACAACGCCACTGTCAGAACAAAACGAAAAAAGTTTTAATGACGCCAAATCAATCCCGTCCCTCTGTGCTGTTGTCATCTGTATGTGTGTGTGTGTGTGTGTGTGTGGGGGGTGGTGGTGGAAGGGGGGGGGCGTAGTTTGGCAGAAGTTGTCGGTTGTTTTGCTGATCCTCGCTGTCAGTTTCACAGGAAGTGTCATCAATCATCAGCGAGATTCTCCTCCTACAGAACCTCCTCCTGCTGCTCCTCTACACTCTGGAGGAGCCCCCCCCCCCACACACACAACTAAAACAGAGGGTTTATGTGTGACGTCAGGGTCCTCATGCATCCCGGAAAACCTGGAAATGTGTAGACTCATTTTCCAGTTATGTAAAACATCTTGACAAACCTACAATTGTTGAAAGTCCCAGTAATATAGGGAGGCCGTAGAAAACCGTAGAGTTGAGTTCTGAAATCATCAAGATGTGATATTTGTCCCTTGTCCCTGTGTGTGTGTGTGTGTGTGTGTGTGTGTGTGTGTGTGTGTGTGTGTGTGTGTGTGTGTGTGAGAGTGTGTGTGTGTACATACACACAGGGTGTTGTGATGCGTCTAGTGCAGCAGTGTGTAGTTGGAGGGAAGGTGCATGTGTTCTTCCAACCCGCTTGTGTCCTTCCTGCCCTTAGCTTGCTGCCGCTGGCTAGCCTCTGTGGCTAACAGGGCAGCATGCTAGCGTGTAAGCCTTCCCTTGCCAGTACATAGCCTCTCCTTCACCAAGACTCCTGCCAGGCCTCCCCGTGGCCACACGTGGTAACTGGGGTCTTGCGGCCCCAGGCTAACTTGGCAGGGGATCTCGGAGCAGCAGTGGGCCCCAGAGATATGGTGTGCAGGCCCACCCTGGTGGACACGCCCTGGCACCTATCAACCACTGCCCCGCTGCCTTGTGGGTGAGTCTGGAAGACATAAGGCTAAGGGAGCTCACCCCAACAGAAAAGCAAGCTGTGGCGGCACGCTTTGAGGCGGTTTCCCAAAAACTGGATTTCCGGCAGCCCCCTGCAGTTGTGTGGAGGTGCCGGTCGTCTAGGGATCCCCCTTGCCATCGGAACCATCTCCTCTACAATCAAGTCATGTGGCGTTGGGAGAAGCGCCCCACCCCCCATGCCACCATCTCTGCTGCGCAGGGATCTTCTGCTATCTGAGTCCTCAAAGGACCCACAGATAGAAGAAGATGGTCATCATCGGGCACCATGGACAACCAGCAAGCAAGCAAGTGTGTGTGTGTGTGTGTGTATGTGTGTGTGTGTTTGTGTGTGTGTGGTGTGTTTGTGTGTGTGTGTGTGTGTGTGTGTGTGTGTGTGTGTGTATTGAGACTGAAGGTTCATTCTGAGCATTGA
>JAJHIY020000517.1:1477500-1507500 GCA_022114975.2 Lampris megalopsis
GCTGCCAGAGTCATGTCAGAGTCTGTCCTCAGCTGCCAGAGCCATGCCAGAGTCTGTCCTCAGTACCAGAGTCATGCCAGAGTCCGTCCTCAGCTGCCAGAGCCATGCCAGAGTCTGTCCTCAGTACCAGAGTAATGCCAGAATCTGTCCTCAGTACCAGAGTCATGTCAGAGTCTGTCCTCAGCTGCCGGAGCCATGTCAGAGTCCGTCCTCAGCTGCCAGAGCCATGCCAGAGTCTGTCCTTAGTACCAGAGTAATGCCAGAATCTGTCCTCAGTACCAGAGTCATGTCAGAGTCTGTCCTCAGCTGCCGGAGCCATGTCAGAGTCCGTCCTCAGCTGCCAGAGCAATGCCAGAGTCTGTCCTCAGTACCAGAGTCATGCCAGAGTCTGTCCTCAGTACCAGAGTCATGCCAGAGTCCGTCCTCAGCTGCCAGAGCCATGCCAGAGTCTGTCCTCAGTACCAGAGTCATGCCAGAATCTGTCCTCAGTACCAGAGTCATGTCAGAGTCTGTCCTCAGTACCAGAGCCATGCCAGAGTCTGTCCTCAGTACCAGAGTCATGCCAGAGTCTGTCCTCAGCTGCCAGAGCCATGTCAGAGTCTGTCCTCAGCTGCCAGAGCCATGTCAGAGTCTGTCCTCAGCTGCCGGAGCCATGTCAGAGCTGTTTGTTTCTTGTGTTGCTTTTGGAAGGAAATATGTTTTAATGAAGGAGACACACAGGCACAAACAACACCATAAATAACCCTCATTCCCCACCCACGACAAAGGAATCTATCAGATCTTCTCTGGTTCTTCTGATTTTTCCCGTCATGTTGAACAGAGGACGGCAGGGGAACATGTATGGCTGCAGAAGAGGGAGGAGGACACAGTTCCTCTTTTACAATGAAAATGAAACTCCATCTTAAATCATTTTACTTTCTATCCCCATTTCAACTGTGTTACCTTTGAAAAGGCTTTTCTACTCCTTCCTCGTGTTTAGTGGATTATCTTTCAAGGTACAGCAATGCCTTTTTGCCAGGGTTTGTCATTTGACTCAAGAACTGCATTTTGTTGTATTGGTCCATTTACTGACACAGATGTCTTCAGGAGAGTCTCGTTGAGGTTATCATGACGTCCGCTCCCCATTCTGATTTGGGCCCAAAGCTGAATGACTGCTTAAACAATCTAATGTATGAATAAAGAAACCAAAACGAACCTGGCTTTGGGTCTGCAGTGGAATAATGTGAACATTTTCCATCGGTCCTTGTGGTACCAGCAGTTTCAGAATCAGAAACAGTATGTGTCGTTTCATTTCATGCACACATGAAATGAAACGACACATCGTTTCTCCAACTCACAGCAGTCAACACAAAGACAAAAACACACATCCAAAAACTACACATACTATATCCAAACTAATACACATATCTAAACTAAACAAAAAGAACCACTGTCCAGGAGGACGAACGCCAGCCAGGATGACTGTCGGAGCTGCCGGTCTACATGGGCTAGCAGTTAGCTTAGTCTGCCCCACTTCCACGTCCTGTCAGACCGCCCTCAGTGCTCCGTCTTCGGGCACAGCTCCGGGTAGAGCCCTGGTCCCTGGGAGCACAGGACGCAACAGACCAAGCTCTTTCAGCCATCAAACGAAGACAAACTTAAGACATAGACGTGGACAAAGACACCGCATGGACGGTACTGGGCGAGGTCGCCGCAAACGTGAATTCGCGCCGCCATCTTCCCACACCGGAAGCGGAAGCCAAGTAAGTTTGACGACCAAAAACGCAAAACACAATTAACTGAATGAAACACAGTTATACCATCTCCTCCTGCTTCATGGCTGTCTGTCAACCGTGCGGCGTGTTTTCTAAGTAGTCATTTATATTCTGATAGATGACGGGAAACTGCTAATATTTTAGCTTCCTATATTTTGGATTCTCCCTACTGACCGCCCACTCAGAACACTTGGCAACGTGAATTCACAGGTCAAAGTTCACCAGAGTGGAACGCTACGTAAAGGAATCACGCGAATTAGCAATTGTACAATTTTCCTTGCACAACATCCACCTATGTGCTTGCATCGCATGGATTTTGAAAAATCCACGCAAACCAGCCTTCTGTTCTAAGCAACTCAAGAACTCAGAAATTTATAAATTATTTGGTAAAATTTATTTAACAGAGTCATCAAGTAGGGTGATCCCAAGTCATCTTAATCTATCTATATCTATGTCAAGAGTATTTATGTACGATTTTGTGACTTTTAAGTAATTTTATCATATGAGCTGTGCATTTTCGAGGTTGATGGCTCCACGTATTCTTCCTCTGAAGAAAACCAGCATGTTGATGTGACTCAGTAAAGATTAATGGTCTGTTGTTTAACTGGTTCGTGAATAATCTGACCAGTGGTCATTCAGATAAATTAAGATTGCGTTGAATTTGTCTGTGGATTTTAATGAGAATTTGAAGCAGTGTATTTTATGCTGTGGAGGTGTACTGCTCATACTGACTTGTGCAATTCTTAACCCTCATAGAACAGTGTCTAATTCTTTGGATATGATATGATATGATATGATATGATATATGATAAATCAAGACCTACCTTCAAAAACAAAAGCTATGACGAGACATAAATCTCAGTCTTACCTTCCATTAACAAAGGTAAATTCTCGATTCATTATCGCCCCAATCACGTCAGGTCTTTGATGTAATATTTGTAAACCAGCCACGGAGGAGGCACAAGCCAGGTCATTCTCAGTGCCGGTCCCAAGCCCGGATAAATGGGGAGGGTTGGGTCAGGAAGGGCATCCGGCGTAAAACCTTTACCAAATCAAATATGCGGATCATAAATCAGATGGCCATACCGGATCGGTCGAGGCCCGGGTTACCAACGACCGCCACCGGTACTGTTAACCAGCAGGGTGCCGGTGGAAACTATGCTACTGTTGGGCGAAGGAGAAGGAGAGGGGGAAAGCATGTCCAGAGGCAGCGGGAGAGGAGGAAGGGTAGGCGTGTGGAGGTGAGAGTTGGAACTTTGAATGTTGGCACTATGACTGGTAAAGGGAGAGAGCTGGCTGACATGATGGAGAGAAGAAAGGTAGGCATACTGTGTGTGCAAGAGACCAGGTGGAGTAAGGCCAGGAGTATCGGAGGTGGGTTCAAACTCTTCTACCATGGTGTGAATGGGAGGAGAAATGGGGTAGGGGTAATTCTGAAGGAAGTATGTCAAGCACGTGCTGGAGGTGAAGAGGGTGTCAGACAGAGTGATGAGTATGAAGCTGGAAATCGAAGGTATGATGATGAAGGTTATCAGCACATAAAGATGAATTCTGCAGTGAGTTGGACGACATGGTGGAGAGGGTACCCAAGGAGGAGAGAGTGGTGAATGGAGCGGACTTCAATGGACATGTTGGTGAAGGGAACAGAGGGGATGAGGAGGTGATGGGAAGGTATGGAGTCAAGAAGAGAAATGTGGAAGGACAGATGGTGGATTTTGTGAAAAGGATGGAAATGGTTGTGGTGAATACATATTTCAAGAAGAGGGAGGAACACAGGGTGACGTACAAGAGTGGAGGACAGTGCACACAGGTGGACTATATCTTATGTAGAAGGCGCCATCTAAAAGGGATTGGAGACTGCAAGGTGGTGACAGGGGAGAACATAGCTAGGCAGCATCGGATGGTGGTCTGTAGGATGACTTTGGAGACCAAGAAGAGGAAGCGAGTGAAGACACAGCCGAAGATCAAATGGTGGAAGTTGAAGAAGGAAGACTGTTGTGTGGAGTTCAGGCAGGAGGTAAGACAGGCACTGGGTGGTAGTGAAGAGTTGCCGGATGGCTGGACAACCACTGCAGAAATAGTGAGGGAGACAGCTAGGAAGGTACTTGGTGTGTCATCAGGACAGAGGAAGGAAGACAAGGAGACTTGGTGGTGGAATGAGGAAGTAGAGCAAAGTATACAGAGGAAGAGGTTGGCAAAGTAGTGGGATAGTCAGAGAGATGAAGAAAGTATACAGGCATACAAGGAGATTCGGTAAAGGATATGACGAGTTGTATGACAGGTTAGACACTAAGGAAGGAGAAAAGGACTTGCACCGATTGGCTAGACAGAGGGACCGAGCTGGGAGGGATGTGCAGCAGGTTAGTGTAGCTCACCTCTCAATGGGCACTGCCACTAGAACCGTTATATGCTCAACTAATGTGTGGACCAGACGTCAGGAGACAGAAGACTCGTCAGGAGACAGAAGACTCGTCAAGAGACAGAAGACTCGTCAGGAGACAGAAGACTCGTCAGGAGACAGAAGACTCGTTAGGAGACAGGAGACTCGTCAGGAGACAGAAGACTCGTGAGGAGACAGGAGACTCGTCAGGAGACAGAAGACTCGTCAGGAGACAGGAGACTCGTCAGGAGACAGAAGACTCGTCAGGAGACAGAAGACTCGTCAGGAAACAGAAGACTCGTCAGCAGACAGGAGACTCGTCAGGAGACTCGTCAGGAGACAGAAGACTCGTCAGGAGACAGAAGACTCGTCAGCAGACAGGAGACTCGTCAGGAGACAGAAGACTCGTCAAGAGACAGAAGACTCGTCAGGAGACAGAATACTCGTCAGGAGACAGGAGACTCGTTAGAAGACAGAAGACTCGTCAGGAGACAGGAGACTCGTCAGGAGACAGAAGACTCGTCAGCAGACAGGAGACTCGTCAGGAGACTCGTCAGCAGACAGAAGACTCGTCAGCAGAAAAGTAGAAAAGCAATAGATAACAATAACACATTAAGAATAAAAGGATGCAGTGAGAATATCCGTAATCCTCACACGACAGTAGTCGATACATCCTCCTTGCAGGGTAACCCAGCTATTCTACATCTCACTTCTGCTGAGGGAAGTGTGACTTTAATGTTTATTGGCCATATAGTTGTAATATAGTATAATATAGTTAATATCACTTTGAAAACCGGATCCCTGGTCTTAAACAGGAAATTAATATCATGTTCAGCATGGTGCTTCTATATTAGTGGTAAGCGTTTTAATCTAAAATATTAATTGCTGAGAGTTGCTCTTTTCTATTTATTAATACGTTAACCTACTTAGGCCTTACGCATCGAGTCTTAGGTATTTTAGTTAGACTCTCTCTTAGAAATTCTTACCCTTCAACACTTAACCAGGACCCTAATGCTGCAGTGGACCCAGCAGTTGATTTACTCCGTCTTGACCCAAGACTGAGTAATTCAACCGCAAGGCTGCAAGGTACCACACTCACACATTCACATCCCAAAGTCCACATTCTGTGTGTGTGTGTGTTTGTGTGTGTGTGTATATATGTATATATGTGTGTGTGTGTGTGTGTGTGTGTGTGTATATATCGTCATACACACACACGCACACGCACACACACACACACACACACACGCACACATATATATGTATATGTATATGTATATGTCTATGACTCTGAACTTTAACATTTACAAGGTTCAGTAAGTAGCCCCATGAACAGTACCACACTCCGATGAGTGGATGAGGGGGGTTGTGATTACTCAGTTTCAGCGGTTCGGGTTGGTGTGAATGCAACGATTTTGTCCTGCCGAATTCCTGAAGGCAAACCAAACTGTACAGTGTTTCTCCTCGTCTCCCTCAGATCAGCTCAGCACAAGGAACGCTGGGAATGGCTCGCGAGTCCACGCTCCGCGCAGCTCCTCCAGCAGAAGTGTAGCGGGGCGAGGACGAAACCCGTGGTCCAGAAGAAGTGAACATACTGTAGCGAATTCGGGGGCAGGTCGGCCCGTCACAGCCGGGACGCGAACTCGTGTATTCCGCACCGCGGACGACAGCGTTAACCAGTCGACTAAAGGAACCCATCAGTTAGCCAAGGGCTGCTGAGCCTATTCGTTACATTGCCCACTTCCTTCAGGATTTAGCGTCCCCGCGAACCACCGCAGCCGGGACGCGAACCCGTATCCCCCGCACCGCGGGAAACATCGCTAACCGCGCGACTAAAGGGCCCGAATTCACTACATTGGTGTCAGAAGTGGGATGCGCGCGGACGCGCTTCCCGCAGACCGAAGGAGGGTGGTTGTGTTACCTGCATGGAGAAGTAGACACGTTAGCCCTTGGCTAACGGGTCGGAGCCTTTAGTCGAGCGGTTAGCGATGTACAGGTTCGCGTTCCGGCTGTGGCGACGGTTCCCAGGCTGCCCCCTGATTCGCTGCATTAGCTAACGGGTCGGACCTTTTAGTTGAGCGGTTAGCGATGTCTCCCGCGATACGGGTTCGCGTCCCGGCTGCGGCGGTTCCTGTGGTTGCCTCCCGAATTCGCTACAATACTGACTCACCAAGGGAAACCTTCCCAAGATTACAATGGTTCGATACTGGAACCTTGAAAAGATGATTCAAAAGGGTAGACTCGTGGAAAGGCTGGGGTATCGTTGAAAACACTGACGGCGTGAGTATCTTAATAGTCCGAAGTAAATGCTCTGTTTCTGGCTGCTCGCGCGAGTCCAATAGTTCTCTACGTTCTTCGTAACTGAAGGTAAGTAGTTATGAAGCGTGTTTTAATAAGGAAAGTTGCTTTTAAAGATTTTCTCACACACATGGCAGGAATTTTCAGCACATAGTTCATACACGTCTGACCCATACGAGAGCTTGCATGCGAAGGCACAGAACAATTGGACTTTCCCATGATCCAAAGAAGCATAGGGCGGATCCACACCGCTGATTGCACAATTCCCAAGGAGGCCAGGATTCTCATTGGCTGACTGAATAGTCTCTCAATTCATGACGGAAACTGAGGCGACGTTGATAGAAATGACGAAATACTGACCCACGAATCACCTTTCCAAGTTCTTACGTGAAATACCATTTGGGTTATCCATGTCACATTTAAGTAACCTTCATGTCCTGGTTTCTTTTTGTTAATTTGAATTAATTATTTAATTCGTTGGCTTTCTTCTCTTTAGTATGTAATAGGTAGGCTAGTACTTATTCATTTCTTTTAAGGATTTACCATCCTATTTGTCATCGTATGCCTTATTAGTGAGCGTGTATTTACTAGGCTCTGAGTGCCTGGGATGTGCCTGGGTTACATTAGGGTTATGAAGGATAGAGGTGAAAACGTGCTGACAAGCGACAAGAGTGTGTTGCGAAGGTGGAAGGAGTACTTTGAGGGGCTGATGAATGAAGAAAATGAGAGAGAGAGAAGGTTGGATGATGTAGGGATAGTGAGTCAGGAAGTGCGGTGGATTAGCAAGGAGGAAGTGAGGGCAGCCATGAAGAGGATGAAGAGTGGAAAGGCAGCTGATGGCATACCTGTGGAGGCATGGAGGTGTTTAGGAGAGATGGCAGTGGGGTTTTTAACTAGATTGTTTAACACAATCGTGGAAAGTGAGAGGATGCCTGAGGAGTGGAGAACTATACCGGTACAGATTTTCAAGAATAAGGGTGGTGTGCAGAGCTGTAGCAATTACAAAGGTATAAAGCTGATCAGCCACATCATGAAGATATGGGAAAGAGTAACAGAAGCCAGGTTAAGAGGGGAGGTGATGATCAGCCACATCATGAAGATACGGGAAAGAGTGATAGAAGCTAGGTTAAGAGGAGAGGTGATGATCAGCAGCAGCAGTATGGTGTCATGCCACGAAAGAGCACCACAGATGTGATGTTTGCTTTGGGAGTGTTAATGGAGAAGTATAGAGAAGGCCAGAAGGAGTTGCATTGTGTCTTTGTAGATTTAAAAAAGGCATATGACAGGACAGACAGGTGGCTGGTGTTACAGAGGAAGAAGCAGAGGACAGGAAGAAAGGGAGACGGATGATCCGCTGTAGCGACCAGTTAGTCTGCGACTTAAAAAAAGAGTCGGTATATACGGAAATTAGTCCGCTACAATGGTCACAATTTGTTGGCAGCGGTTGAAATAAAAACTGCCACTGCTCTGAGAATCCTGCTATGTTGATTTGAAAGGGAATGCCCGTTCTATTTATTCAATTTCTATGGTACCACCATAGAAATGTGACTTAAACACCAAAGTAACTTATATATGTTTGTTTTTTTTCTCCTCACAACAACTCGTTTTTTGCTGAGTTTGACTTATACTCCGGTGCGACCTGTAGTCCGAGAAATATGGGTATCACTGACATGGGTGGTGTGTAATTTGATGCTCTGTTAACGTTTTTTGTAGGTGGAAGGAGCAAGAACAGAACATGAGCAGGGTGGCTAGTGTCCTTCATTGTGTTTTGGGCTTTCCTTTTGCAACGAGTGGTGTAAATATTATGAAGTTGTGGTAGTTCCATGCCATTGATGTTTGCTGCTGTCTTTCCAGTCCTTTCAAGCCGTCTGCCGTCCTGAGCATTCAGGTTGCCAAACCACACTGTGATACAACCTGTCTAGACACTCTCGATGGTATGGTAATAAAAGATCATAAGAGTTTTGGTACTCTTTTGGCACACTTTTGCCAAAACTCTTGTACAATAGAGGACTGAGAGAGCAGCCCCGAGGTGAGCCGGTCCTAAGAGCTAATGTGGATGAATATGTTTTACATATTCTCACAGTGTGGGGCCTGCTTGTCTGGAAATCAATAGCCAACTACAGATAGAGGTGCCCAGACCAAGACCTCTGAGTTTAAACACCAGTTTGGATGGTACAATTGTATGAAAAGCATAGCTCTAATCAATAAACACCATTCTGAAATATGCATTTTTCTTTTCAGTGTGTACTAATGCAGTATGTAGAGCAAGTGAGATAGCGTCATCTCCAGATCTATTGGAACAGTAGGCAACAGGGCCTGTCTGATTCCATTTCTGTGCTTCTACTGCTGGACCTCAATGCAGCCTTTTAAGTTGTAATTTTGGTGTCTCTGACATCTTTCTGTCCCACTTGTTCATTGACTATCTTGGCTTAAATCCTACTTATCTGGAAGAACACATTGTGTCTGCTATAGTTCTATTACATCAAAACTATCTGACATTAAATGTGGTGTACCTCAGGGCTCAGTTCTTGGGCCTCTACTTTTTTGTCATTATATTTCACCTCTTGGCCAAATTATATGTAGTCATGGGATAAATTACCATTGCATTGCAGATGATACTGAGCTGTATGTGCCTATAAGGGCTGACGGTCATACTCAAATGATTAATTTAGAGGCCTGCTTGGCTGCTGTGAAAACTTGAATGTCACTAACCTTTTTGCTTTTAAATTCGGATAAAACCGAGATGCTGGTCATTGGCCCTGCTAGACACAGACACCAATTTGATCAAGTAACGATAACAATCGACAACTCTGTGATTTCACAAAGTGTGGCACCCAAAAAATCTGGTGTTATGTTTGATCCCAGCCCTTCCTTTGATAAGCACATTAAAGAAATCACCAAGACTGCTTTTTTCACTTACATAACATAGCTAAAATTCGGTCTTTCCTGTCCATGGCTGACACAGAGACACTAATACATGCATTTGTTTCATCCAGACTTGATTACTGTAATGTTCTGTTCTCAGGTCTGCCACATTCCAGTACTAAAAGTCTTCAGATGGTTCAGAATGCTGCTGCTAGAATCCTAACTAAATGTAGAAAATTTGACCATATTACACCAATTCTTGCCTCCCTTCATTGGCTTCCTATCCATGTTAGATCAGAATACAAGGTTCTTCTGCTGACTTATAAAATCCTAAATGGGCTTGCTCCATCCTACCTGTATGATCTCCTTAAACCTTACATGCCATCTCGAGCACCTCGTTCTCACAATACAGGGCTCCTGTGTGTCCCCAAAGTTAAAAAGAAGTCAGCTGGTGGCAGCAGGGCCTTTTCCTATCGGGCTCCGTTCTTGTGGAATAACCTGCCTGCTGCCATCAGACCATCAGAGTCTGTTGAGTCCTTTAAATCCAAACTTAAAACTCATCTTTTTGCCTTAGCTTACAATTAGTTGTCTTTAGGTTGAGTCCACTGTTCTGCCCACGAGTTTATAGATTATAGAGTATAGATTATAGAGTGTAGATTATGACTAGTTGATGACTTAATTGATTATGACTAATGACTACTGCAAACTGTTCTCTTCTCTCACATGTCTTTTCTCTCTCTCTGCATGATGTCTTCTCCTTTCTCTTCTTCTGTGGTGAATGGTGTAATGTGAGTCTCCCTTGTGTGCACGTGCAGTCTTCACTCCTCCCTGGTCTCCATGGTAATGGTTTTCACCACCTGGACACTGCTTGGCATCCCCCTCATCACATTTTCTGTTTATATATCTTGTAAATCCGTACAATTTTGTTATCCTGTTTTAATTGTATACCTTTCCCCCACTAACATGTGTGACTTTTTTAAAAATTTTACATGGTGACGCTGATCGCGTGGCTCAGGTCCTGTGCTGTTCCGGTGGCGTTTGGACACTGCTCGGTATCCTCCTCATCATCTTCTTCATATATTTTATAATTCTATTATAATTCTTCCATCCTCTTTCAGGGTTGTGTTGTGTAAATTGTGTAAACACAGCATCATGGCACGTCGTGCGTCTTGGGGGAGAGCTCCTCCTCTGCATGCTGCTCTCCCTGAGCTTTCTCCCTGAGCTTTCTCCCTGTGGTTTCTCCCTGAGCTTTCTCCCGGTGGTTTCTCCCTGTGGTTTCTCCCTGAGCTTTCTCCCTGTGGTTTCTCCCTGAGCTTTCTCCCTGTGGTTTCTCCCTGTGGTTTCTCCCTGAGCTTTCTCCCTGAGCTTTCTCCCGGTGGTTTCTCCCTGTGGTTTCTCCCTGAGCTTTCTCCCTGTGGTTTCTCCCTGAGCTTTCTCCCTGAGCTTTCTCCCTGTGGTTTCTCCCTGAGCTTTCTCCCTGTGGTTTCTCCCTGAGCTTTCTCCCTGTGGTTTCTCCCTGAGCTTTCTCCCTGTGGTTTCTCCCTGTGGTTTCTCCCTGAGCTTTCTCCCTGTGGTTTCTCCCTGTGGTTTCTCCCTGAGCTTTCTCCCTGAGCTTTCTCCCTGTGGTTTCTCCCTGTGGTTTCTCCCTGAGCTTTCTCCCCGAGCTTTCTCCCTGTGGTTTCTCCCTGAGCTTTCTCCCTGTGGTTTCTCCCTGTGGTTTCTCCCTGAGCTTTCTCCCTGAGCTTTCTCCCTGTGGTTTCTCCCTGTGGTTTCTCCCTGAGCTTTCTCCCTGAGCTTTCTCCCTGTGGTTTCTCCCTGTGGTTTCTCCCTGAGCTTTCTCCCTGAGCTTTCTCCCTGTGGTTTCTCCCTGTGGTTTCTCCCTGAGCTTTCTCCCTGAGCTTTCTCCCTGTGGTTTCTCCCTGTGGTTTCTCCCTGAGCTTTCTCCCTGAGCTTTCTCCCCGTGGTTCTCCCTGTTAAAGGGGTTTTGTTTTGTTTTTAGGGAGGTGTTCCTTATCCGATGAGAGGGTCTAAGGACAGGATGTTGTGTTGCTGTAAAGCCCCTTCAGGCACATTTGTAATGTGTGATATCTGAATATGAATTTACATTTGATATTGGACTATACAAATAAAAGTCACTTGACTTGACTTGTATGTACACACTTCCTTTCATAATATCATCATCTGCACCAGTATTAATTTATATACACATAGCAACCAGGAATCAGACCGGAAGTTCCGACAGTCATCCTGGCTGCCGTTGGCTCTCCTGGGCAGCGGTTTGTGTGTTCCTGTAGTTTTTGGATGTGTGGTTTTGTCTTTGTGTTGCACTGCTGTGGGCTGCGGGAAACGAGTGTTTCTGATCCTGATTCTGAACTGTAATACACACATGCCGTATACAGATATTGACAGCATTCGTTTATTTTTGTTCTCACTTGTCAATATTGAAATGCTGCACTTTGTTTTCGTGTCACAGCGTCAAGAGAAATTCCTTGAATCACCGGATAATTTAAAAAGCTTAATAAAACTGATTTTGATGTAGTTTCATAACATCCCACAAACGAGTTGGCAGCATGACCACAGCACATACTGAAAGTCAATGAACAGTGACGCCTGCCTTGCTCAAAGGTCAACAGTCATTAACGTTCCTGCCAATTGGGGAGAAAAAAAAACCCAGAACAGCGACCTTCCATGTCTGTATTTGTTGGTCAAGTTTCTAGCGAGGGTGTTTGTAGAGTTAAGACCATTACTGCTGCGATGGAAGGAACACTAAACACAGCACTGTTTATATTACCTACAGGTTTCTGTCTGGGGCCGCACGGTGGCGCAGTGGTTAGCGCGGTCGCTTCACAGCAAGAAGGTCCTGGGTTCAAGCCCCGAGGAAGTCCAACCTTGGAGGTCGTCCCGGGTCGTCCTCTGTGTGGAGTTTACATGTTCTCCCCGTGTCTGCGTGGGTTTCCTCCCACAGTCCGAAGACATGTAGGTCAGGTGAAACAAAGACATGTAGGTCAGGTGACTGAAAGACATGCAGGTCAGGTGACTCAAAGACATGTAGGTCAGGTGACTCAAAGACATGTAGGTCAGGTGACTCAAAGACATGTGGGTCAGGTGAAACAAAGACATGTACGTCAGGTGAAACAAAGACATGTAGGTCAGGTGACTCAAAGACATGTAGGTAAGGTGAAACAAAGACCTGTGGGTCAGGTGACTCAAAGACATGTAGGTCAGGTGACTCAAAGACATGTAGGTCAGGTGACTCAAAGACCTGTGGGTCAGGTGAAACAAAGACATGTAGGTCAGGTGACTCAAAGACATGTGGGTCAGGTGAAACAAAGACATGTACGTCAGGTGAAACAAAGACATGTAGGTCAGGTGACTGAAAGACATGTGGGTCAGGTGAAACAAAGACATGTACGTCAGGTGAAACAAAGACATGTAGGTCAGGTGAATCAAAGACATGTAGGTCAGGTGACTCAAAGACATGTGGGTCAGGTGAAACAAAGACATGTAGGTCAGGTGAAACAAAGACATGTGGGTCAGGTGACTCAAAGACATGTGGGTCAGGTGAAACAAAGACATGTAGGTCAGGTGAATCAAAGACATGTAGGTCAGGTGACTCAAAGAAATGTGGGTCAGGTGAAACAAAGACATGTACGTCAGGTGAAACAAAGACATGTAGGTCAGGTGACTCAAAGACATGTAGGTAAGGTGAAACAAAGACATGTAGGTCAGGTGACTCAAAGACATGTAGGTCAGGTGACTCAAAGACATGTAGGTCAGGTGACTCAAAGACCTGTGGGTCAGGTGAAACAAAGACATGTAGGTCAGGTGACTCAAAGACATGTGGGTCAGGTGAAACAAAGACATGTACGTCAGGTGAAACAAAGACATGTAGGTCAGGTGACTCAAAGACATGTGGGTCAGGTGAAACAAAGACATGTACGTCAGGTGAAACAAAGACATGTGGGTCAGGTGACTCAAAGACATGTGGGTCAGGTGAAACAAAGACATGTAGGTCAGGTGAATCAAAGACATGTAGGTCAGGTGACTCAAAGAAATGTGGGTCAGGTGAAACAAAGACATGTACGTCAGGTGAAACAAAGACATGTAGGTCAGGTAACTCAAAGACGTGTAGGTCAGGTGAAACAAAAACATGTAGGTCAGGTGAATTGGCCGTATATTGTCCCTAGGTGTGAATGTGTGTTTCTCGGTCCTGTAATGGCCTGGCGGCCCCGCCTGCCGCCCAGTGACTGCTGGGATAGGCTCCAGCATCCCTGAGAGCAGGATGAGCGTTTCAGGTAATGGATGGATGGACGGGTTTCTATCTAATGCACATATATATAATGTATTGCAGCGAATTCGGAGGGCAGCCGGGACGCAAACCCGGGTCCCCCGCACCACGGGTGACTACGTTAACCAGTCGACTAAAGGTTCCGACCCGTTAGCCAAGGGCTAGCGAGTCTGTTCATCCGTGATCTTTACAGTATATTTGTTTTTTTTAGTCTCTTGTCACACAAATGTGAAAAGTACGTTTATGTTTTTTCATTCAAGACACATTATGTTGCGGTTTTTGTAAAAATGTGCCATACAATGAATGAATGAGGTGGAAAGAACACTCAAACTCCTGAACTAACTTCTATAGATGCGTGACGCGACTTAAATGATTAATGAGGATTCCCTCTGGGATGTGTCCCTGCACTAAACCAGTGGATTTCAGAAGGTGCCACAACAATGTTCACCAGTCAGGCCTCCTCCCTGCTTTATTCTTCAGTCTCGCCACTGTGGGATCAAGTTTGGAAAGACTGTGCTCCTCTTCGCGGAATGAAACCTCCACGTTTCCATGCAAACTGTACAAGTCCAGTTTCAGCAGCAACTCGTTGTGGAAGTGAAAACAGTCTTTCTCTTCTGGGTATGAGTCAGCTCGGCCTAATGGATTTTCCATCTTACTCTTCATAAAGAAAGAGTATCTTCTCCTCCGCTGCCTGTGATGTCAAAGCAGTCATACGGAGTCGGAGCGCTGTTGGCACCCAGCGAATAGACAGTGTCGCCCCCGAGCCCAAAGGGATTACATGTGTGTGTCCTCTTTGTTCCAAGACATCCAGCAGCATCTGGCAATAGTCAGAGCCCTTCTGCTGCTTTATGGAGACAAGTGTGTTTTGTGATCATGTTTCTCAACCTCATTTATTAAAGCAGGCAGCACATCGCTGTGGTTTGGGGTGGGACTCGAGTCTTTGTCGGTTCTGGGAGGGACAGAGAGCGAAATGGAGGGAGAGAGAGAGAGAGAGAGAGGGGGGGGGGGAAGAAGGAGGGGTGTGCGGGTCTGCATGCAGCCAAGACCCTCCCGGTCCTCCACACCTCCTGCCAACTCCTCATCATTTGTTCAATGTCTGCTGATCCCGCTTTTATTTTTCCTTCAAAGTGACTCCTGTGAGTTTCCTACCTGCCCTTCCATAAAGGAGTCCAGTAAGTTTAGTAAGGGATTAACAGAGTTTCCACATGAAGGTTCATGATTTTCAGTCTTCTCATTCTGCTCACCAGGCACACGTTAGCTGGATTAAGACGATTCTTATCAGAAACACTAACATCTGCTCTGTCATTAACGACACAAAGCATGTAGAAAGTACCCAATAAGCGCTTCTTTTATCAGACACGATGTAAACAAGATAGCAGGAAATGTGTAAATAAAGACTGAGGGAATTGAACGTTTGGGACGCCTGTCTTACCACAGGAAACCAACAATGAGCACACAATTAACCTTACACCACTTGCTTTAAGACACGCTCTTCACCAACACCACATCGACAAGTGCTTCGAGTGACCGGCTGCAGAATTTAAAGAGGGAGAGGGCAGATCCCCGCCAGGCGCACCTCCCCTTCTCCGGTGCTCGGACTTGGCGACAAAGCAGATGAGGAGTTAGCGCTCAGTTGCAGTGTAACACAGGTTTCGAATCACCGACACCACGAGAGACTCTTGATCGTACTGCAACGTGCACGGATGAATAGACTCGCTAGCCCTGGGATAACGGGTCGGACCCTTTGACTGGTTAACATAGTCGCTCATGGTGCGGAAGATCCGGGTCGCGTCCTGGCTGCGGTGGTTCCCGGGCTGCCCCCCGAATTCGCTACAGTACAGCCACACCTGTGCACAAAATCCACTAGGCTGACAGGCCCTGTAGGAGGCGAGATAGCAGCGGACAAAGTCACGGACAGAGCAGGTGCTTTCCTTGGCATCACAAGGTTTTTAAAATGCAGCGCTCAAGCTACAAAATCTACCTGATAAAAACGGTTTGC
This sequence comes from Lampris megalopsis, assembly GCA_022114975.2. Classification (NCBI taxonomy): domain Eukaryota; kingdom Metazoa; phylum Chordata; class Actinopteri; order Lampriformes; family Lampridae; genus Lampris; species Lampris megalopsis. Next base: position 1,493,085 of record JAJHIY020000517.1, read on the forward strand.
CCGTCAGTCTGTGGATGTGCGTCCTCCTAGGCGCAGCCACGCACGGATGTGACCACGTTTAATATTGTGGCGAGTTCAGGGGGCAGCCAGGACGCGAACTCGGGCCTCCCGCACCACGGGCGACTACCTTAACCAGTCCACTAAAGGGTCCGACCCGTTAACCAAGGGCTAGCGAGTCTAATCATGGGTGCTCATTACGCTACCCCCCTCCTTCAGGAAGCGCGTCCCCACGCTTCGGCATGCCAGCTCCCTCACGCCTCTGGGCGCACGCTCTTCCGGTGGTCTCACGGTCTCACCACCCCACTTCTGACACCAATGCAGAGAATTCAGGGGGCAGCCGGGACGCAAACCCGGGTCTCCTACACCAAGGGCGACTACCTTAACCAGTCGCCTAAAGGGTTCACCCCGTTAACCAAGGGCTAGCGAGTCTACTCATGTATGATCGTTACAATACGAACATGCACTTTCCTAAAAGAAAAGGTTTGTTATCCGGCCATTTTGGGCAAGTCCTAACCCTGTCTTCATCTTCATAGTACAGTAAAGCTGGCTAAACTGTTTACGCTTGCACATGCGCGACTCACATCTACGGTGACTCAGATTGGGAAGCAACAAGAATATGCCACACTTCCTGTTTTCACTGCAACCTAGAGGAAGTTGTTCCTTTATAACTTCCGCATTTTGGGGTTATCAGAATTCTTCTAGTAACTTCTGATCATGTCGCTCCCGACCCGAGTCAACCACAGATGCGTGCATGCTTGAGTCAGGCTGCCGTCACATGGGCAGACCGCGGCAGGTGCACAGCAGGTGCCGCAGACCTTTGGTGCAGATGCCAAACACAGAGCAGGTATACGTCATCAAAGCTAAGCTAACTCTAGCATTGGATTTAGCTAAGTCCGTAAACTATATGCCTGTTGACGAGCCTGGTCGCCCCATGTGACCCCTGACATTTCGCCATTCATCCTTCCCTGCCGAGGTAGGGGCTTGTTTTTAACGTTGTGTTGCAGAGTTCCGGGACACTCTTCTTCCACCACTTCCTCCTTCCTTCGCTGGCATGCGTCACATCTGGATGCGTCACATCCGGATGCGTCACATACAGCTGCTTTGTCGTTGGCTGTGTTTTGAAAGATCAGCGGCAGCCGAGGTCAAAGTTGAAATGTGAAGTTTTTTCATTTTTTTATTTTTTTTATTCTAAATTAGAAAAATTGTTAAAAATGTAAAAACATTTTCAAAAAAATTATTGTTGTTGTTTTTTATTTTGGAACTTTGAGCGAAGCGCTCCCTTCGCTCGTTGGGCGCCAGTGCCCCCCCCCCGTAAGAAAACAACGGCACAGCCAGCGCAAGGCGAGGAGGTGCTGAGACGGGAGGTGCTGAGACGGGAGGTGCTGCACCACCGCAACCACCACAGGTTCTTCATCATACAGCCGTAACCCTGCACACACAACCTTATAGGCTGATAGGTCGAGTTATTTGCGAGACGTGTGTGCGTGTGTGTGTGTGTGTGTGTGTGTGTGTGTGTGTGTGTGGTGTGTGTGTGTGCGTGTGTGTGTGTGTGTGTGAGTATGTGTGTGTGCGTGTGTGTGTGTTTGTGTGTGTGGTGTGTGTGCGTGTGTGTGTGAGAGAGTGTGGTGTGTGTGCGTGTGTGTGAGAGAGAGTGTGTGTGTGTGCGGTGTGTGTGCGTGTGTGTGCGTGTGTGCGTGTGTGTGTGTGTGGTGTGTGCGTGCGTGTGTATGTGTGCGTGTGTGTGTGTTTGTGTGTGTGGTGTGTGTGTGGTGTGTGTGCGTGCCTGCGTGCGTGCGTGTGTGTGAGAGTGTGTGTGTGTGTGGTGTGTGTGGTGTGTGAGCGAGTGTGTGTGTGTGTGTGTGTGTGCGTGTGTGTGTGTGTGTGTGTGTGTGTGTGTGTGTGTGTGTGTGTGTGTGTGTGTGTGTGTGTGTGTGTGTGTGTGTGTGTGTGTGTGTGTGTGTGTGTGTGTGTGTTATGGGTCCTTTCAAATGAACATTATCAAACGGCTCTGTTGAACGGGGGGGGGGTGCTCATCTCGCGCCGTAGTGGATCCCGGTAGGTGAACCAGTTTCCCACCAACGTCATGTGATCCTCACATCACGAGCCTTCATGTTATTTACATATTCATATATTTTTAAGACTCTAAAGGAAACGGACATTTTGCTTATTCTGAAAAAAGGGACATGTCAAGTCCTGTTCGTCGTACAGACCCCAAGCTCTTCTTAATGGAGACCGGAAGACATGTTTGAAAATGTTCCGCGCCACATCAAACCACCAGAGGGCCGCCGCGAGGCTCTGCCCGCCTCTGCTCTGCTGCTGTGTCGCGTGCTTTTGTCCAGTTTATGTCAGAAAGCGCCGTGTCCGTGCAGAGACCACCGTGAGGAGTTGCTGTTCAGCAGGAGGACTACATTTGGTACGTTGGGGCTATCGGCCGACACTCCAGCGGACGTACTGGTTGTAAACAACACTGGATCGCCACCCTGGGGAAATACACCTAGCACAGGGAGACGGAGAACTGGGGTGCTGTCCAGGTTCAGGAGACGGAGAACTGGGGTGTTCTCCAGGTTCAGGAGACAGAGAACTGGGGTGTTCTCCAGGTTCAGGAGACGGAGAACTGGGGTGCTCTCCAGGTTCAGGAGACGGAGAACTGGGGTGTTCTCCCGGATCAGGAGACGGAGAACTGGGATGCTCTCCAGGTTCAGGAGACGGAGAACTGGGGTGCTCTCCAGGTTCAGGAGACGGAGAACTGGGATGCTCTCCAGGTTCAGGAGACGGAGAACTGGGGTGCTCTCCAGGTTCAGGAGACGGAGAACTGGGATGCTCTCCAGGTTCAGGAGACGGAGAACTGGGATGCTCTCTAGGTTCAGGAGACGGAGAACAGGGGTGCTCTCCAGCATCAGGAGACGGAGAACTGGGGTGCTCTCCAGGTTCAGGAGACGGAGAACTGGGATGCTGTCCAGGTTCAGGAGACGGAGAACTGGGGTGCTCTCCCGGATCAGGAGACGGAGAACTGGGATGCTCTCCAGGTTCAGGAGACGGAGAACTGGGGTGCTCTCCAGGTTCAGGAGACGGAGAACTGGGATGCTCTCCAGGTTCAGGAGACGGAGAACTGGGGTGCTCTCCAGGTTCAGGAGACGGAGAACTGGGATGCTCTCCAGGTTCAGGAGACGGAGAACTGGGATGCTCTCTAGGTTCAGGAGACGGAGAACAGGGGTGCTCTCCAGCATCAGGAGACGGAGAACAGGGGTGCTCTCCAGGTTCAGGAGACGGAGAACTGGGATGCTGTCCAGGTTCAGGAGACGTAGAACTAGGGTGCTCTCCAGGTTCAGGAGACGGAGAACTGGGATGCTCTCCAGGTTCAGGAGACGGAGAACTGGGGTGCTCTCCAGGTTCAGGAGACGGAGAACTGGATGCTCTCCAGGTTCAGGAGACGGAGAACTGGGGCGCTCTCCAGGATCAGGAGACGGAGAACTGGGGTGCTCTCCAGGATCAGGAGACGGCCCTATCAGCCCCCACTACCAGCACTGATCCTACCCAACGTGCGAGCCCTCGAAAATAAAATGGATGAACTTTTGTCATTAACACAAACCGACAGAGACTACAGAGACTGCTCAGCCTTCTGCTTCACCGAGGCATGACCAGATTAACCGGTCCCTGATCCAGCGGTACCCCCCCCCCGGTTTCACTCTCTTCAGAGCCCACAGGTCAGTGCAACTATCTCACAAGTCAAGAGGTGGAGGTGTTTGTGTCATGGTCAATCAGCGCTGGTGTAACAACACAACAGTCCTTCATCGCTGCTGCTCTTATGATCTTGAATTCATCAGTTTGAAATGCGGACCACATTATCTTCCCACACAATTCACTTCAACTGTATTAGTTGTGTTTACATCCCACCACAAGCTAATGCTAACACAGCCATTAGCCAACTCTCGCAACACATCTCCCCTGTTGAAAACTCCAACCCTGACAGGTCTGTCACTGTGTTAGGTGATTTCAACCATACGAACCTGTCCATCGAACTACCTAACTATGAGCAACAAGTCACTTGCCATAGCAGAGAAAACAAAACATTGGATCACTGCTACATCTCAGTTTCAGATGCTTACCGCGCATTCCCGAGGGCTCCACTGGGGAGGTCCGACCACGCTGTGTTACTCCTCATCCCAAAATACAGACAAAAGCTTAAATCCATCAAGAAAACATCCAAATCTGTCAGGTCCTGGTCCATGGATGCCATGGAAACGCTTCGAGGGTGCTTTGAATGCTCTAATTGGAATATATTTAGTGCAGCTTGCGACTCCCTCGATGAACTCACTGACACAGTGACGTCATACATCAAGTTCTGCAAGGAAACGTGCATCCCTACCAAAGCCGTGACAATAAAAAACCCTGGTTCTTCAAAGAATTACACCTGCTACACAAAGAAAAGAACCGGGCATACAGAAACAGAAACAGGGATCAGTACAGAGCAGCCAAGTATAAGTTGCGTGCTGCAATAAGAGAAGCAAAGTCCAGCTACACAACAAAACTCAAACAACAATTCTCCTCCAGGAACTCCAGAGCAATATGGGAAAGAAAAAACTTAAGGAAATGACAGATTGCAAAAAACGCCCTGCTCCCCTCCAGATAATGACCATAACCTCCCAGATAAATTAAATTAGTTTCATGCAAGGTTTGAAAACCTATTCCACCAGCCATCCCCCCTACTCCCACTCCAATGCCACCCTTCTGCATCCAGGAGGGTGAGGTGAGAGCTACATTCAAGAAGCTGAACATTAGGAAAGCAGCAGGGCCAGACGGCATCAGTCCTGCTTTGTTGAGCTACTGTGCAGCACAGTTGGCCCCAATATTTTCCACCATATTTAACACCCCTCTAAGTCAATGTACAGTCCCACAGTGCTTCAAACTCTCTACCATCATTCCTGTGCCAAAGTCTTCAAAGATCACCTGCTTCACTGACTTCAGACCAGTTGCCCTAACATCTGTGGCCATGAAAGCATTTGAGTGCATCATTCTGTTACACCTGAAATTCTGCACCTCCCCAATGATGGACCCATATCTATTTGTCTATCAAGCCAACCGGTCTGTTGAGGATGCAGTTCGCATAGCCCTGCATCATGCCCTGCAACACCTGGAATCACTAAACACCTACACACGCATCCTGTTTATAGACTTTAGTTCCGCCTCCAACTCCATCAACCCACTCCAACTCGTTACCATACTCCTGGATATGAACATTGACCCAGCCCTATGCCACTGGATTCAGAGCTTCCTGTGGAACAGGCCACAGAGGGTGAAGGTTAATACCCTAACCTCACACCCTCTTACCCTCAGTACAGGTGCTCCTCAGGGCTGTGTTCTCTCCCCCTGGCTCTTCTCACTTTACACCACCCACTTCACATCCATGGCTAGCTCTGTGAAAATAATAAAATATGCTGACGACACAACCATTGTAGGCCTCATCTCCAACAATGATGAAACCCAGTACCGCAAAATATAAATATATAAAATATAAGATACATTTATTTATTAAACAGTATTAAAAATATAAAATTATACAAATTTAAATTATACATTTATAAAAGTAGATCAACCAGGTTTCATAAAAGATTGAAATTCCTGTAACAATGTCAGGCGCCTTCTCGATGTCATTCAGGCTTTCCAACAAAGAGATGTTGGCAGTCTAGAGTTTTCTTTAGACATGGAGAAAGACTTTGGCCAGGTAGAATGGGCTTATTTTATTTTATTCTTTAAACAAATTTGAGCTTGGTGATAATTTCATTAGATAGGTCGAGGTCCTCTATGACAATCCCGAGCCAGCTATTTCCACTAATGGGCTCAGATCAGACAGTTTTCCAGTGTACAGAGGAACAAGGACGAGTTGCCCCTTGTCGCCACGCTTGTGACCCACGACGATTGAACCTATGGCGGAGGCCATAGAGATGACGCCCTCTATACAGGGTTTGGAAGCTGATAGTGTGCATCATAAGATAAGCCTATATGCAGATGATGTTCTGGTATTTATTTGAAATCCAAATGCGTCAAAATCTGCTCTGCTAAATGTTATTGATCTATTTAGCAAGTTTTTTGGGTACAAAGTTAAATTGACCATGTCTGGAGCCATGCCACTTGAGAGCTTTAATTCCGTGCCTTCTGCTTTGCCTTCTTTTACCTTTCAGTGTTCCCCGCCAGGTTTTATGTATCTATGTATATTTATAACCCCTAAATTTAAGCAAATGTACAAAGCAAACTTTTCCCCCCTTGTTCAAGAAGGTGAGGCAGGATTTGGAATGATGGAATTATTTACCTGTCTCTTGGATTGGATGCATATCCCTGCTAAAGATGAATACATTACCTTGGTTAAGATACTCTGTTCAAATGATTCCTGTTGTATTCTCGAATAGGGTGATGAAAGACCTAAATGGCTGACTTAGTTCCTTTAAATAGAATAAACGCAGACCAAGGCTTAATATGGCTGCATTGCAGCTACCAAGTTCTGTGTGTGTGTGTGTGTGTGTGGGGGGGGGTCTAGACCTACCAAATATCAGAACATATCAGCTGTGTACTCATACGAGGTATATTTATAACTGGGTCGTCATTAATCCAAATTCTATCTGGCGGAGTGTTGAAGCTTCCCTTTCAAAGTATCCACTCAGAGACTCACTGTTTTTTAAAGAAATTTAAAACTATTAGGTTGAGTTGTGAGTAGAGGGAAGGTCAAAACTGACATCTTTTTCACCCCCGAAGAGTCTCCTTTTGAGAAACTGTTATTCTAACAACTGGAAAGATGTACGGGGGCACGGTGGCGCAGTGGTTACCACGGTCGCCTCACAGCAAGAAGGTCCTGGGTTCGAGCCCCGAGGTAGTCCAACCTTGGGGGTCGTCCTCTGTGTTGAGTTTGCATGTTCTGAGTGGGTTTCCTCCGGGGGCTCCGGTTTCCTCCCAAAGACATGCAGGTCAGGTGAATAGGCCGTACTAAACTTTCCCTAGATGTGAATGTGTTGGCCCTGTGGGCGGCCTGTCTCCCCGCCTGCCTCCCCGCCTGCCGCCCAGTGACTGCTGGGATAAGCTCCAGCATCCCACGACCCTATGTAGGATAAGGGGCTTGGATAATGGATGGATGTCAGTCTACACTATGAGGCTATACGTTCTGCACCCCCTGTGACTTTACAGGAACTTAGAGGCACATGGAAGAAGGAGCTTTCCACCACAAGCAATGATGAGCAGTGGAAAGATATCTGGAGACATGCAAATTTCATTTCAGTCTGCAATCGTACCAAAGCAATACAGTTTAAGATTATACACAGAATGCACATATCCCCCAATTGCAGACATCATATCAACCCTCCTCTTCCGCCCATGTGCTTGAATGTAAGACAGAAACTGGTACTCTAAATCATTGTCTGTGGTCATGCCATAAGCTGCAAAGTTACTGGTCAAATGTGCTATCTGAAATAGAAAAGGTGTTGTAGTGAACTCACGAGGCAGCCCGGCCGGACCCTCACAGCCGGTGCGCGAACTCGGATCTCCCGCACTGCGCGTGACAACGTGAGCGCACTCGACTAATGGGTCCGACCAGTTAGCTGAGGGCTACCGAGCCTATTCATCCGTGATCGTTACATTATTGAGTTTGGAAGAGGAGATGGACCCAGTGTCCCTCATCCTAGGAAGTCAGGTAACATCACAAAAATGACATGGTACTGTTTTCTTACTTATGCTGCAAGGACATTTTTTTTTTTGCAGAATATTGTAACCTGCATGGATAAGCAGACACGTTGGCCCCCTGGCTAACAGGTCGGACCTTTTAGTCGACTGGTTAACGTTGTCGCTTGCGCAGTGGGAGATACGGGTTCGCGTCCCGGCTGTGGCGACGGTCTCCCAGACTGCCCCCCCCCCAATTCGCTGCAATATCAATGTAGAAATGTCAACTGTTAAAGGCTGGCAGAGAGTGCTGTTTCATTTGGTGCCACTAGACTACCTTATATGTATATCACATTCAAAAACAGACCAATTTTACAAAACTCGGTGCATGCAGGGGTTTTCCTGGTTCTCCTCACTGCACGCTCTCATCGTAACAGCGGGGTTGTGTGTATGAAACTGAGCTGTTCTGTGTTTTGGAGCTGTTTGTTTTCATTGGCTAGTCTTCTGTTCTTTTTTCTTTTTTCTTATGAATTTCATAATCTATCAATCTTTTAGTTGCTGTAAAAATGAAAACTAATAAATATGGCGTTAAAAGATGACGAGGACTCTGCTGCAGGTATTTACAGACCATAATATGTGAAAATGTTCTAAAGTAATTAATTAATAAGTAATTAAAAAGTTAATCCACTCTGTGCATAACTGTAGTCCACTGACTTCCGGTTTCTACTGCAGCGGTCATACCAGTTTCCTGTTTGTTGGCCTGTGCTATTGACAATGGCATGTTTTTGGCGATGCCTGCAAGATTTACCATGGAGAAATGTCAACCACATGCACACAACTGTCCACACACGTTCACCTGCACCTCCCAGCGAACGGTGAAAGGTTTCAAGTTGTACATATCGCGAAAAATATGCCACTGTCAATACCACACGCCAACAAACAGGAAACTGGTGTGGCCGCAGCAGTAGAAACCGGAAGTCAATGGACTACAGTTATGCACAGAGCTGATTGTGACTGATTAATGCAGATAACCTTACACTGTCTTTTCAGTGATTTCAGGACCCCCACACCTAACTAGTGTCAGGAAACTTCTTCAAAAACCCTGAAGGACCTCTGGACTCTCGGCACCATGATGGGCCCACATTCACAGCCAACTTCTAGCTGGTCATAATAATGGTCTTAATAATGGTTTTAACGATGGTCTTAATAATAATCATAATAATGGTCATAATAATGGTCTTAATAATAATGGTCGTAATAATGGTCATAATAATGGTCTTAATAATAATCATAATAATGGTCATAATAATGGTCTTAATAATCATCATAATAATGGTTTTTACAATGGTCTTAATAATAATCATAATAATGGTCTTAATAATAATCATAATAATCATCATAATAATGGTTTTTACAATGGTCTTAATAATAATCATAATAATGGTCTTAATAATAATCATAATAATAATCATAATAATGGTTTTTACAATGGTCTTAATAATAATCATAATAATGGTCTTAGTAATAATGGTCTTAATAATAATGGTCGTAATAATAGTCATAATAATGGTCTTAATAATAATCATAATAATGGTCATAATAATAATCATAATAATGGTCTTAATAATAATAATCATAATAATGGTCTTAATAATAATGGTCGTAATAATAGTCATAATAATGGTCTTAATAATAATCATAATAATGGTCTTAATAATAATAATCATAATAATGGTCTTAATAATAATGGTCGTAATAATAGTCATAATAATGGTCTTAATAATAATCATAATAATGGTCGTAATAATAATTAATAATGGTCGTAATAACGGTCATAATAATGGTCTTAATGGTCGTAATAATGGACACATGGATATGGGGCGTCTTTGAATAAGACTGACTGCTCTGCGCTGTCTGTGGTCTCATCAGCTTCAGAAAAAAACAAACTAGTTGTGTTGACATTAGTCTGGGTGAGGACACGTCCGTGTTAATTCATCGGTTAAACCAAATATGACTTGATGTCTGAGATAACCGGGAACCAAGTCTGACACGGTTCACACAACATGTGAGGTTACCTTGAAGATGTACCTGCGTGGGAACCAGCTTTATCAGACAACTCGTTTCTTTAATATTTGCAGAAATGGAAGTACCTCTCCCCACTAATGGCGCGACCTTAGAGAATATTAAAACCGCGTGTTAATCATATGCACGAGGAGCTCCGGGGCTCTGGTATCACGCTGTACATGTAGTGAACCAGATGTGGGTTTTATTTCTGGGTTAACCTTTCAAATAGACAGAAGAATCCTCTACTTGGTGGTGCTTTGCGTTATGGTCAGGGTTGGGGTAACCCTGGTCAGGGTTGGGGTAACCCTGTTTCTGCTGACTAGCAGTCACAGTATGTCAACATATAGGAAGAAGTGCCGCCCTGGTCATTTACAAAACAACGAAATACAATACAGTAAAATACAACTTTATGTGTCCCTAGGAAGGCGATTGGACAGGATGGTTTGCAAAGTAACACTTAAACATGCACATAGATCACAGACAAACAAGACACAACTGACAGAATGTCAATGTAATGGACATAATGTCAATCACCTGACCACTACGAGGTTCCTTTTATTTAACCTGGACCAGTCTGGAGAGAATCCCAAACACATCGGAGCCGCCAGCAGAGACCCGGGCCTGCCGCAGTCCCGCCGTGTTGTTATTCCTCGCAGGTCTTTTGACTGGGGATGAGTAGGAGACGCGGGCCAGGAGGTCACCGGCGACTAATTTCCACAGCACTCACCGATTGTGTAAGTAATGGAGCGCTTATTGCATTCGCTCCCCCCATCACCACAAACAAGGTCCCCCAAAAAATCTATACACAAACCCCAGGTGAGACGAGGCCGCTGCAAGGCAGAGAAGTGGCTCATCTTCAGAGGGAACGCGTGGAGCGTGGAATGGGCCTAATGTCCAATTTAAAATCAATATCTCAAAAAAAAGAAAAAAGCTTCTCCTACCTGCCACGGCCGCATCTAAATACCAACAGGGCCCCACGGAGCCCGGACAGACAGACACAAAGACATACAGACACACAGAGACAGAGAGACAGAGACAGCGGGGGGGGGGGGTGGCGGGGTATATAAGGTTGTGTAGGAGAGAGAGCGGTGTAAGGTGAGAGTCGAGGGATCCGGGGTGCTCGGACCTGAGATTTCGCAGTGCGTGTGTGCAGGATTGGGTGTGTCGCCTCGTCTCTGACATGGTAACACGGCGGTAACACGGCGGTAACACGGTGGTCACACGGCGGTAAACACGGTGGTCACACGGCGGTCACACGGCGGTCACACGGTGGTCACACGGCGGTAAACACGGTGGTCACACGGCGGTAACATGGCGGTAAACACGGTGGTCACACGGCGGTAACACGGCGGTAACACGGCGGTAACATGGCGGTAAACACGGTGGTCACACGGCGGTAACACGGCGGTAACACGGTGGTAACATGGCGGTAACACGGCGGTAACACGGCGGTAACACGGCGGTAAACACGGTGGTCACACGGCGGTCACACGGTGGTCACACGGCGGTAAACACGGTGGTCACACGGCGGTAAACACGGTGGTCACACGGCGGTCACACGGCGGTAACACGGTGGTAACATGGCGGTAAACACGGTGGTCACACGGCGGTCACACGGCGGTAAGTCGGTGGTCACACGGCGGTAACAAGGTGGTCACACGGTGGTAACACGGCGGTCACACGGCGGTAACACGGCGGTAAGTCGGTGGTCACACGGCGGTAACAAGGTGGTCACACGGTGGTAACACGGCGGTAACTCAGTGGTCACACGGCGGTAACACGGTGGTAACACGGCGGTAATTCGGTGGTCACACGGCGGTCACACGGTGGTTACACGCCGGTGGTAACACGGTGGTCACACGGCGGTCACACGGTGGTAACACGGCGGTCACACGGCGGTCACACGGCGGTCACACGGCGGTAATTCAGTGGTAACTCAGTGGTCAATCGGCGGTAAAACGGTGGTAACACGGCGGTAACACGGCGGTCGCACGGCGGTCGCACGGCGGTAACACGGCGGTAACACGGTGGTAACACGGTGGTCACATGGCGGTAACACGGTGGTCACACGGTGGTAACACGGTGGTCACACGGCGGTAACACGGCGGTAACACGGTGGTAACACGGTGGTCACACGGTGGTCACACGGTGGTCACACGGTGGTCACACGGTGGTAACACGGTGGTAACACGGTGGTAACACGGCGGTAACACGGTGGTAACACGGTGGTCACACGGCGGTAACACGGCGGTAACACGGTGGTCACACGGTGGTCACACGGTGGTCACACGGTGGTCACACGGCGGTGACACAGTGGTAACACGGTGGTAACACCGTGGTAACACGGCGGTAACACGGCGGTCACACGGTGGTAACACGGTGGTAACACGGTGGTCACACGGTGGTAACACGGCAGTCACACGGTGGTGACACGGCGGTGACACGGTGGTAACACGGCGGTAACACGGTGGTAACACGGTGGTCACACGGTGGTCACACGGTGGTCACACGGCGGTGACACGGTGGTAACACGTTGGTAACACGGTGGTAACACGGCGGTCACACGGCGGTCACACGGTGGTAACACGGTGGTCACACGGCGGTATCACGGTGGTCACACGGCGGTCACACGGCGGTAAGTCGGTGGTCACACGGCGGTAACAAGGTGGTCACACGGTGGTAACACGGCGGTAACTCAGTGGTCACACGGCGGTAACACGGTGGTAACACGGCGGTAATTCGGTGGTCACACGGCGGTAACACGGTGGTAAACACGGTGGTAACACGGTGGTCACACGGCGGTGACACGGTGGTAACACGGTGGTAACACGGTGGTAACACGGCGGTAACACGGTGGTAACACGGCGGTAACACGGCGGTCACACGGTGGTAACACGGTGGTCACACGGTGGTCACACGGTGGTAACACGGCGGTCACACGGTGGTGACACGGCGGTGACACGGTGGTAACACGGCGGTAACACGGTGGTAACACGGTGGTCACACGGTGGTCACACGGTGGTCACACGGCGGTGACACGGTGGTAACACGGAGGTAACACGGTGGTAACACGGCGGTAACACGGTGGTAACACGGCGGTAACACAGCGGTGACACGGTGGTAACACGGTGGTAACACGGCGGTAACACGGTGGTAACACGGTGGTCACACGGTGGTCACACGGCGGTCACACGGTGGTAACACGGTGGTCACACGGTGGTCACACGGCGGTGACACGGTGGTAACACGGTGGTAACACGGTGGTAACACGGTGGTAACACGGTGGTAACACGGTGGTAACACGGCGGTAACACGGTGGTAACACGGCGGTAACACGGCGGTAACACGGTGGTAACACGGTGGTAACACGGTGGTCACACGGTGGTAACACGGCGGTCACACGGTGGTGACACGGCGGTGACACGGTGGTAACACGGCGGTAACACGGTGGTAACACGGTGGTCACACGGTGGTCACACGGTGGTCACACGGCGGTGACACGGTGGTAACACGGAGGTAACACGGTGGTAACACGGCGGTAACACGGTGGTAACACGGCGGTAACACAGCGGTGACACGGTGGTAACACGGTGGTAACACGGCGGTAACACGGTGGTAACACGGTGGTCACACGGTGGTCACACGGCGGTGACACGGTGGTAACACGGTGGTCACACGGTGGTCACACGGCGGTGACACGGTGGTAACACGGTGGTAACACGGTGGTAACACGGTGGTCACTCAGTGGTAACACGGCGGTAACACGGTGGTAACACGGTGGTCACACGGTGGTCACACGGCGGTGACACGGTGGTAACACGGTGGTAGCACGGTGGTCACTCAGTGGTCACACGGTGGTAACACGGTGGTAACACGGTGGTAACACGGTGGTCACACGGCGGTGACACGGTGGTCACACGGTGGTCACACGGCGGTGACACGGTGGTAACACGGTGGTCACACGGTGGTCACACGGCGGTGACACGGTGGTAACACGGTGGTAACACGGTGGTAACACGGTGGTCACTCAGTGGTAACACGGCGGTAACACGGTGGTAACACGGTGGTCACACGGTGGTCACACGGCGGTAACACGGTGGTAACACGGTGGTAACACGGTGGTAACACGGTGGTCACTCAGTGGTCACACGGTGGTAACACGGTGGTCACACGGCGGTGACACGGTGGTCACACGGTGGTAACACGGCGGTGACACGGTGGTAAAACGGCGGTAACACGGCGGTAACACGGCGGTGACACGGTGGTAAAACGGCGGTCACACGGTGGTCACACGGTGGTAACACGGCGGTGACACGGTGGTAAAACGGCGGTCACACGGTGGTCACACGGTGGTCACACGGCGGTGACACGGTGGTAAAACGGCGGTCACACGGTGGTCACACGGCGGTGACACGGTGGTAACACGGTGGTAACACGGCGGTGACACGGTGGTAAAACGGCGGTAACACGGCGGTAACACGGCGGTAACACGGCGGTAACACGGTGGTAACACGGCGGTAACACGGCGGTAACACGGTGGTAACACGGTGGTAACACGGCGGTAACACGGTGGTAACACGGTGGTAACACGGTGGTCACACGGCGGTGACACGGTGGTAACACGGTGGTCACACGGTGGTCACACGGCGGTGACACGGTGGTAACACGGTGGTAACACGGTGGTAACACGGTGGTCACTCAGTGGTAACAC
>JAJHIY020000517.1:1512500-1537500 GCA_022114975.2 Lampris megalopsis
CTCAAAATGACCCCTGATTAACAAAAGTAATGGCAAATCTCTGTGAAGAATGACCATCCGTGTTAACAGCAAGTATGAATCAGTAATAATAATAAATGGGTTTGTACAGCGCTTCTCATCTGCAGAGACAGATCTCAAAGCACCTCACAGATAAAATGCTACAGTAAAATAAAAAAGCAATATAATAGAATTAAAAAGTAAAACGACAGAAAGGGTGAATAAAACCAGGGTGGGCTGCTGTAATAAAATTAAAATAAAGTAAGGATAAATAAATAAAGTAAGTATTCCTTCAGCCTGGCGGCCAGAGATGTGAGACTTTGGCAGTTTCCAGGGCCTGTCTCTCATCACACCATTCTGCACCTCTGTTAGCTGGACATCTCTCCATGCTGTGTTGCTCTTGGCTTCCAGCCTTCTCTCCCATGGAGGATACTGTGGGTAACCTGTGTCCTTAATCCTGTACCCAAGCATGTGCAGGATTACAGTCGCAGTGGCATATAGTACAAGCTCATCAGTCTCTGTTATGGTGGCAGTTGAGATGTTGCGTAGGGCTGTGTTCACATCCGTAAGCAGGTTTTGTGATGGAACTTTTTCACTGAGTCATGGAAGCCAAGCCTGGGGGTTGACTGCCTTTATTCTGGCCATGATTCTCATCTGAACCTCAGTAGCTTCAGCTGTCATGGCTGGTAGGATTGTTTCAGCTGACTGGGGTCTGTCCTCATGTATCGCCTGCCTACTGGGTGCTGATTCAGGGTGCTGAACTGTATAGTCATCCTGTTGGAGCCTCTCCATCTCAAGTCGTGACAGTAGCTTCCTTCTATTGATGTTCGACCATTGAACCACTAGCTGCTTCCGAGTCAGTGTGGAAGTAGGTTTCCTACTGGTCCACAGTTCCCACATTCACATCATATAGCCCCTCACCTGGAGTCTGCTGTTATAGTAGCATTCCATCAGTTCCAGCTTCTTGACCCTTGTCCATGAATGTCTTGTTCCAGTAGCCCATTTCTCATCAGGTTGCCTGGTTCCCCAACACCTGGTGCAGACCTTGTTAAATGGGGTGACGTCTGAGCTGGTATGACTCTATTCATGTTACCCTCACTCATATCTGAGGTAACCGGCTTGTGTAGCATTGGGAGTCAAAGCCACGAACTTTGACTGTCAGTGGGGAGCAGGGGACCTGTTGATTAGTCCACCTGCAACAGAAAAGAGACTGCTCTTGCGGCGTGAGGACCAAAACCAAATGGAGTCTCAAAAAGGTGGTGTCCAGGGTGGAAGGGTCAGGAGGTCATACCTGCAGGTGGGGTGTGATTTATTTAGAACTTAGTTTAAAACATATGAGACACGTTTAGACAACTTCTTAGCTTCAGAACTTGTTGTGAGGTCATTTATTCTTAAGACTCTTCTCTCTGGTACTATGCCTGAGGATCACATCCCGGATCTTTGGTGTTGAGGACATCTGAATTTGTGGAAAAGGTCGTATGGATTGCTTGTGCACTTTTTATTTCAGGCGGTGAGTACATGCCTTCATACTGGTTGAGTAAGGTGTGCTTGTGTGTGATTATAAAATTGAATATGCTGATATTGCTGGATCTGCGTCAGCTGTATTTGTTGATGAGTTTTGACGGGATTGTTTGGGGGGATGTACTGAGTGGAGGTTTGGGCCAAAAAAGTTACCTCCAACTCTGCTAACAGCACTGTTGTTGTCATGTGATCATTGCAGGACATAGCAATATTTTCTTCAATCTTGAACATTCACATGCAAGCAAATCTCATGTCTAAAGTTTAAAGTGGTTTACTGAAGGTAACAGTTACCATATTTAAGGCTGCAGTTACTACATGTCACCATAGGCGGCAGTAAGTTCAACAACAAACAGGTTTCTTTAGGAATGTAGCTTAAAATGCGTATAACATTAGATGTTTCCACTCATGTATAGAAGCATAATTAATGGCTGAATTACTAATTATAGGATATTGGTCTGCTGCCAAGAGATCACACGTTTGATCCCCGCAGTCTCCTGCCAAAGTATCTCTGAGCAAGGCTCTAAATGTGGAGCTGCTCATGACAAGAGACTTGTTACTCAGAAGGTAAATTAGCCCAAAGAGTCTTGTATAAGTTTGTCGTCAGCCTACACAGGTATATTTTCACTAGGTTATTGAAGCTTCTCGAAATGAAGCGCTGGCCATGTGCTGTGTCCATGGAACTGCTGCAGTCTGCAGCAGTTCCATGCACAGCATGTTGTGGTATGCTCCGGCCCTCTTAGCGTGACAATGTTTGGCCCCTGGCCACCGACATGTTTTATTTAATAATGTGGGAATTTTCTACTGTTTTGCTTTCATTACTGACTCGCAGGCAAGAGCTGAAAACAGAAACAGAACGTCATTCGCTTTAAAGCCCGAACTTTACCGCCCAAAAGCTGTCACATGTAATCTGAGCATCTGGACTCAACAGGGCGGGCTGCTGAACCGGATGTCTGCTTGATGCGGCGGGCTTCAGTGTGTCGGGGTTTTTCTTTCTTTCTTTCTTTTTTCTGATGCTGTTCCTTTTCCATCTCTCGCAGTCCTCAATACGCCGAGAGGCAGGAACTTCTCTGGTGACCACCCACTCCTGCTGCAGGCCCCGGAGACCCCCACAACAAGAACCAAAGCCAAAAGCTGCAGGGGAGTCTCTCAGAGGCGGAGATGAAAAGTGCAACTCAGGCAGGAGAGCCAGAGGAAGAACCCGGGGAAGAGGGGAGTCAAGAGGAGGAGGAGGAGGAGGAGGAGGCAGGAGAGGAGAGTTACAGGGGCATTTCTTCCAGTTCTCTCGCTGCAGAACCGTGTATTAAAACCCAGCCACAGATGAACCAGTCAGCTTCTTGTCAGCGGAGACAGGAGCACGAGGTCAGCATCATTTCTGGCAGATTCAGCAAAGAGACCGAAGTCACGAAGAAGACGGATATTTCCCCTCGTCACTGACTGACTGTAGATTATGAAACAGCACCACGAGCAGCTTATTCAGACGAGCCAGATGCATACTCATTATCTAATGGTAATTTTACCTAAAGAGATTAGTATTCACACGCACGCACGCACACACGCACGCACACACACGCACGCATGCAATGTCTAATCACTAATCAATATGAAAAGTCATCAGGACCAATTGTTCCCAGAAGGTACATTTTTTATTTTCTAGAAGCTTCCTGTCTGCCTGACAACAGCGTCACACAGAATTTTAGAAAATCACGGAGAAAATCTGACATGACTAAATCCTCTCTTTCTTTGTGTACCCAGCATCTGAGGCGACATGTTTTATCAACATCTGTAAAATAGATAATGAAAATAATAAATAAATAATACCAATGAAAATAAACCTTCATCATCCTAAGTAGTTTTAAATGAATTAGAAATGCTTCATCCTCACTTTCCCTCTAGTCTTAACTTTTACAAAAGCAGTATAAAAGACAACAACCTGACGAAGACGAAAACGGAATCAAAATGCTCCTCAATCTAAAACAAAGGCATGTACATGTTACTTTGTTGCCGCTGGCGCAGGAAGGGGACCTTTAATTCACTTCATCGCTGTTTGTCACGGAGGAAACACCAGTGACACATATGTTAAAGCTCTGTTTTCATCAATGTTTTTATCCCCATAAAGAAAAAACCAGACAGAAGCTGATGCCGTCTGCACCACCTGACAAACTCTGCTGGGGGAGGGGCTAACCCTGTGACGCAGCACATGGTGGGAGGGGCCAGTATTGGCTCCACCTCGCCGACGACGGCTCAACGTTTGTCTGACGGAAGCAGATCGCGGAGGACTGGGAGTCCAATTCAGCCCTCTTTGCTTTTCTTTGCTGCAGCTGCGGATCCACGAACCAGATGTGCCTGCGAGGCACGGCCATCAGGGTGAAGGCTAGGAGTCAGTGTGAGGGTTAACTTTAGAGGTCAGAGGTCAGCTGAAGGTCAGGGTTATTGTCAGGTTGAGGTTGTGGGGAGGTGAAAGTGTTTAACCCCCTCAGGGCACTCTTTAAGTGGTCACAGTTTACCTCTCTATCTATCTGTCTATCTATCTGTCTGTCTGTCTATATAGATATATAGACACACACACACATATATCTATCTATCTATCTATCTATCTATCTATCTATCTATCTATCTATCTATCTATCTATCTATCTATCTATCTATCTATCTATCTATCTATCTATCTATCTATCTATCTATCTATCTATCTATCTATCTATCTATCTATCTGTCTGTCTGTCTGTGTATCTATCTATCTATCTATCTATCTATCTATCTATCTATCTATCTATCTATCTATCTATCTATCTATCTATCTATCTATCTATCTATCTATCTATCTATCTATCTATCTATCTGTCTGTCTGTCTGTGTATCTATCTATCTATCTATCTATCTATCTATCTATCTATCTATCTATCTATCTATCTATCTATCTATCTATCTATCTATCTATCTATCTATCTATCTATCTATCTATCTATCTATCTGTCTATCTGTCTGTCTGTCTGTCTGTCTGTCTGTCTGTCTGTCTGTCTGTCTGTCTGTCTATCTATCTGTCTGTCTGTCTGTCTATATCTATATATATATATATATATACACACACATATATCTATCTATCTATCTATCTGTCTGTCTATATATATATACATGTGTATATATGCATGTATATATACAAATATATATATATATACACACATACATATATACACATACATATATACACATATATAAACATACTTCACACACACACACACACACACACAAATAACATACACAATATATACAGCATGATGTATAGTATACATTACAACATATATGCACAACAACACATGCAGGATGTATAGAATATGCACCATAACACACTTCCATAGCCATAGATACAGTACAGGATGGGGCCTAGAATCAGTTGATTCCCACGGTCAGATAATTTCGTGTGAGTCATCAAACCATCCATGGACTTCCCAGCCCGGAGATGCTGGTCTTCACCCCCGACAGGATTTATTTGCTACGCCAAAAGAAATATTATTGATGTTTCTATGGTGTCTCATGCCAGTTGTTGGTGATGTCACCCGTGGCTGTCACCACCGTCCCTGGTGCTGCCTTCCTCTCAGAGGCAAAGGCATGCTGGGTAACCTTACACCGTCGGCGGAGGGGCACACGGAGATGAGCCTGTGCACATGTGTCATGCCGGGGGTGGGGGGTGGGGGGGTGCAGACGTTGCGTCATATCAGAGCGCTTCCCTGTGACGCTAGATAGCTGAGCCTCCCATTTTCATATCGGCGCCCAAAACCAAACTGATGCTTCCCAAAAATGAAGCAAAAGGATTCCCGGCCTCCTCGCAGACCAGCGGGCGTGACTCCACCGGCCCAACATTTCCACAGCTGACAAATGCATTTAGTGCTCCGGCAGATGAGAAGGGTAATATCAAGTGATAGCTTAATTGCGGGTCATTACCAGTGGAACAGGAGTTTTGTGTTGCAGATATTTGACTGGCGCATCATTTCACTGTGCTGACTCGGGAAAAGAGGATAAAACTCTATCGATGTGATGACACGGACGATAGAAGGATTCTGCTTCACTGAATCGCTAAATAGTTTGTGGAAGGTCACGGAGGCTCCTCAGGCTGACGTAGTCAAGGATGCAAAGGAAGGGGACGACGATACTCCACCAATTACCATCCCCCGTTCGGGCTCTCGCTCGGCCGTGTGCAGAGAACCGAGCAGGGGTGTTCCCAGGCCGTGGGCCTTAAGGCCTCACTAAACCAACCGCCACCTGTTTACCGTCTGGGTGCTTACAGATAACCAAGCAGCAGAACCTGAGGAGGTACCAGTCCCTTCCCGGGCAGTACCAGTGCTTTACCTCAACTCAGTCTGGACTCCACAGCAAACTGGATCCGCCCAAGGCATTAAACATGAATGCAAGGAAGGCCTCGCTGTCCTCCCCCTCCCAGATGTGTCTTGTGTTGGGTGGGTTGCTGGTTAGAAAGCCACGGTGCTCCTCTGTGGTGATGGAGCCAGCGGTGGATGAGCGGGGCTCATTTGGGAGGTGTCCATGTGTTCTCCCTTAAGATGGTCTTTTCTAAAGTTAATGACTCACACGGCTTCAGAGGAGCCACTGGACACTGCTAATTTCATTGGCTAAGTGGTGCCATAAAGAGGCCATTACGTCTGGTTTGTGTTTAACTCGTCTTTCATTGGACGCAGCGTGGCGCGAGGCGCTGGATTGATTAAACGACATCTTAACAAGCTGTCGTTTAATGAATGACATCAACGTATTGGACGGCTGGGTGAAAGCGGAGCAGGAAGTGAAGGAGATAGCTGGATGTGGTGGTTGGAGGAGAGAGACAAAATGGAGGCTGAACAGCCCCCCGACAAATGTATGTTAACAAGCAAATTAGCCACAGCGGGACAGCCGACACTGATCAATAGCAGCAATAAAAAGTTGGTGCTGACCACATCGTGTCTGCAGCGCGCGGCGCCGGGCCCTCGGTCCCCGAGGCAGGGCCGACAATAAGTACAACAGAGAGGGACACAAAAGGTATCGACATGCAGAGCATCTCAATTTCCCCAGACGGCGGGGCCCTGTCACATCAAACCGGCTATTAGTCACCAACCCTGCCCGGCCACCGCCCCCCGTCCTCCAGGGGGACCCTGTCAACTTGAAAGTTGTGCCGGCGGGCCAGAGGACATCTGGTTCCACTGGAGTGTGCTGAAGACGAGAGGCCGGGACCGCCTGGGCGATAAAGGAGAACAAACAGGGCCACTTTCTCCTTGTCAGGCCTCGTTAGAGAGAACAAACGACAGAACGGAGGAGAGCTGAAGGACAGGAGGCTGCTTCCACCACTCTCTCCCTTCTTTGATCTTTCCCTCTCGGTATCATAACGTGTAGCAAACATGCACTTGTCACATGTGGACCATACCTTTATATGTAGATTATCGATATGGAGATTATTTATGTGCAGTTTATCTATATGTCGATTATATATGTATCTTATCTATATGCAGATTATATGTAGATTGTCTATGTGTAGATTATTTATATATAGATTATTTATATGTAGATTATCTACAGCAGATGGTTTATATTTAGATTATCTACATAGTGGATTTTGTATATTTAGATTATGTATGTGTAGATTATCTGATTAACTATATGTAGATTATTTGTGTGTAGATTATCTATATGTAGATTATCTATAGTAGATGATTTATATGTAGATTATCTATAGTAGATGATTTATATGTAGATTATCTATAGTAGATGATTTATATGTAGATTATCTATAGTAGATGATTTATATGTAGATTATCTACATAGTGGATTTTGTATATTTAGATTATGTATGTGTAGATTATCTGATTATCTATATGTAGATTATTTATACGTAGTTTATCTATATGTAGATTATCTATAGTAGATGATTTATATGTAAATTATCTATAGTAGATGATTTATATGTAGATTATTTAAGAGTAAATCAGACTATACTCTGTAATGTGAGATTAGACAAAGGAATTTAATGGAGTTTACAAGATATATCAAATGTATCTAACATGTATTAGTTCCCTCACCTTGTAAGTGACAAACCTTTGAGCGAGCAGTATTCTAGTAGTTCTATAAACTCGCTGCACCAGAACAAAAGCACGGCTCATTTGCTCTTCTCGTTGCTCTACCGCCGCAACTCATCTTCTCATTCCCACCGTGCTGTTGTATCAGCAGGACATTCACATGCTGGCATATTGTGATACACAATTGTGTTGTCTGAATTAATCATAACTAGAATCTATGACCTACAACTTTTCACAAACTGAGGTCTACAATGTTTTACAAAGTATTATTCACAAACTCGTCTTGGTTTGTAATTGTTTTACATTACCAAAGACTTTACCATGAAATGTTTTATTTTTGCATATGTCAGAAGAGATATATATATAAAATCCAGTGAGTCAAGTACATTCTTTAGGAGACAGTACTACAAGCCTGCTCCATGCCATAAGCATCGTGAGCTGTCAGTAAAGCTACTGGAGGAAAGAACATACCATGTACTGCCTCGTCACGCACATCACATGCACACCGTCCAATGGGGGAAGGGAGAGGTGCAACATACAGACATTCAAAAACACCTGATAGTTAACGGTCCAATGGGGGGGGGGCATGGTGTTTGTCTATTGTCAAGATTTATTTATAATTACAAAATAGGTGTTTATATCTATGTCTGCAGCTGCTGGCCAGTTCATTCCTGTTATTCGGTGTGGGCGTTTGTGGTTTGCAGATGATAAAATATCTTTCAGTTAGACACAAATTACACATTTTACTACTGCTTGAATATGTTTTGTTCTTTGAGAGGATTTTCCACGTGGTTGAATAATTAATGTTTCTCTCCACCAATGACCAAATATAGCAGCTTAAAGTTGTTGCAATGTTTAAACGGTTGTTTCTAAAGCTACACACACACACACACACACACACACACACACACACATATATATATATATATATATATATATATATATATGGTTTAAAACAGATGACAATTAGTTATGTGAGGTGTTCAGCCTTCCTTTGTGGTTTTATCCATAATCATGTCCGTGCATAGTGAGGTGATGATAACAGTGAGGTGTTGGTCAAAGTGAGGTGATGATAACAGTGAGGTGATGTCATAGTGAGGTGATGTCATAGTGAGGCATTGGTCATAGTGAGGTGATGATAACAGTGAGGTGTTGGTCAAAGTGAGGTGATGATAACAGTGAGGTGTTGGTCATAGTGAGGTGATGCTAACAGTGAGGTGTTGGTCATAGTGAGGTGATTATAACAGTGAGGTGTTGGTCATAGTGAAGTTATGATAACAGTGAGGTGTTGGTCATAGTGAGGTGATGATAACAGTGAGGTGTTGGTCAAAGTGAGGTGATGATAACAGTGAGGTGTTGGTCAAAGTGAGGTGTTGGTCATAGTGAGGTGATGTCATAGTGAGGTGATGTGATAGTGAGGTGTTGGTCAAAGTGAGGTGATGATAACAGTGAGGTGATGTCATAGTGAGGTGTTGGTCATAGTGAGGCATTGGTCATAGTGAGGTGATGATAACAGTGAGGTGTTGGTCAAAGTGAGGTGATGATAACAGTGAGGTGATGTCATAGTGAGGTGTTGGTCATAGTGAGGTGATGTCATAGTGAGGTGATGTGATAGTGAGGTGATGGTCATAGTAAGGTGATGATAACAGTGAGATGTTGGTCATAGTGAGGTGATGGTTGTAGTGAGGTGATGTAAGAGTGAAGTGTTGGTAATAGTAGGTGATGTCATAGTGAGGTGTTGGTCATAGTGAGGTGCTGGCCATAGTGAGGCGATCATCACCCTTAAAAAGCCTCCACTGTGGACCAGTCTTCGCTGGAACGTCGCCTTTCATGGACTTCTGCCTGCCTGCCTACCTGCCACTGAGCCAACTCCTGCTCTACCCCTGAGATCGGTTACTTCAATAAAGACTTGATTCTTCCCTTACCTGGTTGTCCCGTCTGCTTTTGGGTTCTTTCCTGATACGTGAAACCCATACAGCTCCCCTTCTCGTGTCCCTACACTGGCTCCCAGGAGCTGCTCCCATCCAGTTTAAGACTCTGGTGCTAGCCTACAGGGCAGTGAAAGGAACAGCTCCTTCCTATCTCCAGGCCATGGTCAAGCCCTACACCCCCACCTGACCACTTCACTCTGCTGCCTCGGGACGCCTGGTTGCCCCGTTGCTCAGAGGCCCCTGCTGCCGATCGACCCGGTCCCGGCTCTTCTCTGTCCTGGCCCCACAGTGGTGGACTGAACTCCCCACTGATGTCAGGACAGTGGAGTCGCTGCCCATCTTTCGGTACAGGTTGAAAACTCACCTCTTTAAGAACTACTACCCTGTTACTTGCTCTTAGCACTTATTGTATTCACTCAAAATCTTTCTTGCACTTTTAGTTTAGCACTGGTTTTGTTCTTAGATGCTTGTTTAGAGAGAAGATGCACTTATGACCTCTGATGACTAGTAGTTCTCCTGATTCCCTTTATTGTAAGTCGCTTTGGATAAAAGCATCGGCTAAATGACTGTAATGTAATGTAATGTAATGTCATAGTGAAATGATGGTCATAATGAGGCGATGGTCATAGTGAGGTGGTTGTCATAGTGACAGCTACTGCGGCTCCCTGTTCAGTGTTGTGTTTTCTTTGTTATTCACACGTTAGTTTTAAGTGTATTTACAAGTGTAGGTCCTGCTCTCTCCTACAGCCGTCAGGACCTGTTAACCCTCAGAACTCCCCATCCATATGATCCGCTCACCCGCCTCGCGGTGGAAACACTGCCCCCTGGCGGCAACGTTAACAAAAGAGGGGGAAACGAGGCGGGCTACATGCTAAGCTAAGTAGCGCTCCCCTCACAGTGTCCCTCCCCAGCATCTTCATGGCTAATGTCCGGTCGTTAGCTAACAACATGGACGAGATAAGACTCAGGCTGTCCTCTCAGAAAAGGCTGCAGAACTGCTGTCTGCTGATGTTTACAGAGACTTGGCTCAACAGCAACATGGCGACTCGGCAGTCGAGCTAGCAGGCCGCACAGGCTTCCGTGCTGACAGGACAGCGGACTCCGGCAAGACCCGCGGAGGAGGTTTGGGTATTTATGTCAGTAACTCTTGGTGAAGCAATATAAAGATGGTTTGAAAGGCATTGCTCTGCTGATCTCCAGCTCCTGATGATTCAGTGCAGGCCTTTTTACCTGCCCAGGGAGCTAACGGCCATTACCATCGCCGCTGTATACACCCCCCCACATGCTAATGCTAAGGTAGCACTTAAGCAGCTACACTGTGCCATCAGCAGACAGCAGACCCAACACCCGGACAATGCCTTTATCATAGGGGGTGACTTTAATCAAGCTAACCTCAGGGCTGTACTGCCCAAATCCCATCAGCATGTCTCCTGCCCCACTAGGGGACAACACACCCTGGACCATCTCTATACAGACATCAAGGACTCATACAAAGCTACTCCCTGCCCTCATCTGGGGCATTCTGACCACCTCTGCCTGTTCCTGGTCCCAGCCTACAAACCCCTAATAAAACGGGTCAAGCCAGCAGTAAAGACAATCACTGTCCGGCCAGAAGGAGCAGTCTCTGAACTCCAGGACTATTTTGAAAACACAGACTGAAGTATTTTTACACATTCAGCTACCCATGGCTCCCATACAGACATTAATGAACACACATCTGCCATACTAGCCTACATTAACTTTTGCACTGAGAGTGTCACAACAAAAAAATCAGTCCGCACCTTTCCAAACCAGAAACCCTGGATGACCAGTGAGGTCCGGCAGCTGCTGAAAGTCCGGGATGCAGCATTCAAGTCAGGTAACTGTGAGGCCTACAGCGCAGCCAGATCAAACCTCAAAACGGGCATCAGAACAGCCAAACATAAATATTCCCTACGAATAGAGGACCACTTTTACAATAACTCTGATCCTCGGCGAATGTGGCAAGGCATTCAGTCTATCACAGACTACAAAAGCTCCAATAGCGGTCCCACTGTCCATGATGCCTCCCTGCCAGACAAGCTAAAAAAAAACCTATGCCCGCTTTGACATGGAAAATACTGAACCAGCCATCCAGAAAACCAGGTGCTCACTCTATCGATCGCAGAGGTCAGAGAATCACTGCGCAGAGTGAACACACGGAAGGCTGCCGGACCAGACGGCATACCGGGTTGGGTCTACCGGGAATGTGCCGACCAGCTGGTTGAGGTCTTCACAACTATATTTAACCTCTCACTGTCCCAATCTAAAGTCCCGGCATGCTTTAAGACCACCTCTATCATTCCTGTCTCCAAGAAACCAACATCCACATGTCTGAATGACTACCGACCCATAGCACTCACCCCCCATTGCCATGAAGTGCTTTTAGAGACTGGTTCTGGCTCACATCAAAAACATTATCCCTCCCCACATTCAACCCATATCAGTTCGCCTACCGTCCTAAAAGGTCTACTGAGGATGCCATTGCCACTGCCCTACACATTGCTCTGACCCACCTTGAACTTAACAACACATACATCCGGATGCTGTTTATAGGTTACAGCTCTGCCTTCAACACTATCATCCCCGCCAAACTAACCACCAAACTCCTCTCCCTTGGCCTCAACCCCCCCTCTGTAACTGGATCCTGGACTTCCTGACCAACAGACCTCAGTCTGTTAGGTTAGGTGACCACACCTCCTGCACCCTGACCCTCAGCACAGGTACCCCTCAAGGCTGTGTTCTGAGCCCCCTCCTTTTCTCCCTCTTTACCCATGATTGCCTGCCAACTCACCCTTCAAATGTTATAGTTAAGTTTGCAGATGTTGGTGATACAGCCAATGAATGACAAGACAGCCTACAGGGACGAGATTTAGCACCTCACATCATGGTGTACTACCAACAATCTTGTCCTTAATGTGCAGAAGACAAAGGAGCTGATTGTGGACTTCAGGAGGTCTAGAGGCTGCAGCCACTCCTCCATACACATCAATGGGGTGGAAGTGGAGCGTGTTTCCAGCTTTAAATTCCTTGGAGTCCACATCAGCGAGGAACTTTCCTGGACATTAAACACCCAGGCCCTTGTGAAAAAAGGCCCAACAATGCCTGCATTTCCTGAGGAGGCTGAGGAGCGCCCGTCTACCCCCCAAAATTCTCACCAACTTCTACCACTGCACCATAGAGAGCATCCCGACCATCTGCATCTCAGTGTGGTACGGCAACTGCACCTCAGTAGACCAGAAAGCGCTGCAGCGGGTCGTCAAGGCGGCCCAGCATATCACCGGTACCCAGCTCCCAGCCATAAAAGACATTTATCACAAACACTGCCTTCGAAGGGGTCTGAGCATCAGCAGAGATCCCACCCACCCCAACCATGGACTGCCCCCCCCGGCTCAAAAACAGCTTCCTTCTACAAGCTGTTGCCCACCTTACCACTGAATGTCTGTAGATATTTTTTAATATTTTGTACTCCAGCTCTTTTTTAACTTATTTTTAGCTTTTGGTCGTCATGTGTGTATATCTTATACTGTGTTTGCTGTGTTTGTCTGTGTCTGTCTTGCACTGTTTGGTGAAGCCACAGCCCTCATTTCATTTTTAACATGTGCCTGCACATTGTTTTTAATGACAATAAATTGAATTGAATTGAATTGAATTGAATAGTGAGGTGATGGTCATAGTGAGGTGATGGGCATAGTGAAGTGGTGGTCATAGTGAGGTGTTGGTCAGGACATAGTGAGGTGATGGTCAGACTGAGGTGATGTCATAGTGAAGTGTTGACCATAGTGAGATGGTGGTCAGGACATAGTGATGGTCAGAGTGAGGTGACGGTCATAGGGAAGTGGTGGTCAGGACATAGTGAGGTGATGGACATAGTGAGGTGATGGTCATAGTGAGGTGTTGGTCATAGTGAGATGGTGGTTGGATAAAATTGAGGTGTTAGTCAGAGTGAGATGATGGTCATAGTGAGGTGTTGGTCATAGTGAGATAGTGGTGAGGACATAGTGAGGTGGTGGTCAGAGTGAGGTGATGGTCATAGTGACGTGGTGGCCATAGTGAGGTGATGTCATAGTGAGGTGATGGTCAAAGTGTTGTGTTGGTCATAGTGAGGTGTTGGTCATAGTGAGATAGTGGTGAGGACATAGTGAGGTGGTGGTCAGAGTGAGGTGATGGTCATAGTGACGTGGTGCCATAGTGAGGTGATGTCATAGTGAGGTGATGGTCAGAATGAGGTGTTGGTCATACTGAGATGGTGGTCATAGTGAGGTGTTGGTCAGGTCATAGTGAGGTGCAGGTCATAGTGAGTTGATGGTCATAGTGAGATGGTGGTCATAGTGAGTTACTTGTCATAGTGAGGTGATGGTCATAGTAAGGTGCTGGTCATAGTGAGGTGTTGGCCATAATGAGGTGCTGGTCATAGTGAGTTGCTTGTCATAGTGAGGTGATGGTCATAGTGAGTTGCTGGTCATAGTGAGGTGATGGTCATAGTGACATGTTGGTCAGGTCATAATGAGGTGTTAGCCATAGTGACATGTTGGTCAGGTCATAGTGAGGTGTTGGTCATAGTGAGTTGATGGTCATAGTGAGGTGCTGGTCATAGTGAGGTGATGGTCATAGTGACATGTTGGTCAGGTCATAATGAGGTGTTGGCCATAGTGACATGTTGGTCAGGTCATAGTGAGGTGATGGTCATAGTGAGGTGCTGGTCATAGTGACATGTTGGTCAGGTCATAGTGAGGTGCTGGTCATAGTGAAGTGCTGGTCATAGTGACATGTTGGTCAGGTCATAGTGAGGTGCTGGTCATAGTGAGGTGTTGGTCATAGTGACATGTTGGTCAGGTCATAGTGCGGTGTTGGTCATAGTGAGTTGATGGTCATAGTGAGGTGCTGGTCATAGTGAGATGGTGTTCATAGTGAGTTGCTGGTCATAGTGAGTTGATGGTCATAGTGAGGTGCTGATCATAGTGAGGTGCTTGTCATAGTGAGGTGCTGGTCATAGTGAGATGGTGTTCATAGTGAGTTGCTGGTCATAGTGAGGTGTTGGTCATAGTGAGTTGCTGGTCATAGTGAGTTGATGGTCATAGTGGGGTGCTGATCATAGTGAGGTGCTTGTCATAGTGAGGTGCTGGTCATAGTGAGATGGTGTTCATAGTGAGTTGCTGGTCATAGTGAGGTGCTGGTCATAGTGAGTTGCTGGTCATAGTGAGGTGTTGGTCATAGTGACATGTTGGTCAGGTCAGAGTGAGGTGCTGGTCATAGTGGGGTGCTGGTCATAGTTAAGTGATGGCCATAGTTAAGTGATGGTCATAGTGGGGTGCTGGTCATAGTGGGGTGCTGGTCATAGTGAGGTGCTGGTCAGATTGAGGTGTTGGTCAGCCCTGCTGGTTCCATGAGGTGACCACTTCCTGTCTCATGTGCTTCCTCCACAAATCAACGTGTGTGTGGCGGCGACGTGTCCCATCAGTTACATGCAGCAGGATGCAGACCTGTCACAGGGCAAATTAACTCAGCTAGCTGGGTTGATTGGAGGCATTTTTAATGAGCTGTTTAAACCATCATTGTTAATTGTGCATGGGGAGAGGATGTTGAGAAGACCAGTGACGTCTAACAAGAGAAACAAACATAAAGATTTTTTGGAAATGGCCGTCTTGTGATGAATGAAGACCCACAAAGACTTGGCTGTCAGATGCTGGGCTGTTTTTCACATATACGAAGGAAAGTGAGTTTTCTTAACTAAGTGAATGCACCAATTAGATGTGAGCCCAACAGGCAGAAAGCGAAAGCAGAGGCGAGGCCGCAGCTCCAGGGTGTGCAGCAGCGCTGACGGGTTTTAAAGCAGATTTATGAATGTGCTGCATTTGCCTCTTGATCAGCCAGGTATCATCTGGGAATGGATCTGGAATACAGATGAGAACCGGCTCGCGGAAAAAAAGAGGAGCAGATCAATTTTAGAGGAAAGGGTTTGGCACGTTTAATGAATTCATGCTCCTCTCCCTCTCTGCGTGTCTGTGAGGGGCAGAGATAAAAGAAGACCCTCACACGGTGACCATCGGGGAGGTGCTCGCCAGGCGATCAATCACCAATCAGTCACTGAAAGTGCTTGTCCTGCCGCTGGAGGATGTTCCTCATTACTTACAGACTTCCACCGCCGTGCGTGTGTGTGCGTGTGTGTGTGTGTGTGCGTGTGTGTGTGTGCGTGTGTGTGTGTGTTGGGTTGGGGGGGAGGGGGGCTAGCCCTAACAGAGGAAGGAAGTGAAACCTATGGTTTGGTTGTTTGTGCTCATAGATCACCACAACGTGTTAAGAGGCTCATTTACTCTTTCTTTCTAAGTACATCACGCACGCGCACACGCACATCCGGCATCCATACACACCAAACCATGCACACGCTCACATACAAACACGCAGATATACGTTCCAACATGCGTAAACACACACACACTCTGTCTCTCTCTCGCTCTCTGTGAGGACTCGGAGGTCTGGGATGGACTCGGAGGTCCGGGATGGACTCAGAGGTCTGGGATGGAAGTGCGACATGGACTCAGAGG
The DNA here is from genome assembly GCA_022114975.2 of Lampris megalopsis. Classification (NCBI taxonomy): domain Eukaryota; kingdom Metazoa; phylum Chordata; class Actinopteri; order Lampriformes; family Lampridae; genus Lampris; species Lampris megalopsis. The sequence goes on from JAJHIY020000517.1 coordinate 1,528,566, forward strand.
TGCGACATGGACTCAGAGGTGCGGGATGGAGTCAGAGGTCTGGGATGGAGTCAGAGGTCTGGGATGGACTCAGAGGTCTGGGATGGAGTCAGAGGTGTGGGATGGAGTCAGAGGTCTGGGATGGACTCAGAGGTCTGGGATGGAGTCAGAGGTCTGGGATGGACTCAGAGGTCTGGGAGGGACTCTGAGGTCTGGGATGGACTCAGAGGTGCGGGATGCTAGCTGTGTTGATGTTCCCATGACGGACAGCAGAGAACATGCCAGCTTACACAGTGTGGAGATCTGCTACTCCTCACTTCTTTAAAAGCCACCGCGCACGCGCGCACACACACACACACACACACACACACACCACATCTTCATGTTGACATGTAATAGTGCAGGTCATTACGTGGATTATTTAAATTGAAAAACTATCAACAAATGACGTAATTCATATTGCTGATAATTCATATTGATCATAATTCATAATGATAGTCATATTGACAATATTCATAATGATAATATTCACAATGATAATATTCATATTGACAATAATTCATGTTGCTGGTAATTTATATTGATGATAATTCATATTGATAAGATCAATATTGATAATATCCATATTGATAATATTCATATTGATGATAGTTCTTATGGATAATATTCATATTGATAATATTCACAATGATAATATTCATATTGACAATAATTCATGTTGCTGGTAATTTATATTGATGATAATTCATATTGATAAGATCCATATTGATAATATTCATATTGATGATAATTGATATTGATAATATCCATATTGATGATAGTTCCTATGGATAATATTCATATAGATAATATCCATATTGATAATATTCATATTGATGGTAGTTCTTATGGATAATATTCATATAGATAATATTCATATTGATGATAATTCATATTGATAATATCCATATTGATGATAATTCCTATGGATAATATTCATATTGATGGTAATTCATATTGATGATATTTCATATTGATAATATTCATATTGATGATAATTCATATTGATAATATCCATATTGATAATATTCATATTGATGGTAATTCATATTGATGATAATTCACATTGATAATATTCATATTGATGGTAATTCATATTGATGATAATTCATATTGATAATGTTCATATTGATGATAATTCATAGAGATAATATTCATATTGAGGATAATTCATACGGACAATATTCATATTGAGGATAATTCATATGGATGATATTCATGGTGAGGATAATTCATATTGAGGATAATACGCGTTGTTTTAGCGAGTAACAGATGGTGGATGACGCACAGCTGTGGGAGCGACAGACAGAAGAGGGAGAAGCGGAGTTTTCATCTCTCCATCCCGCAGCAGATCTCCCATCAGGCCCGGCTGCGCTGCTGGAATACCCTATTAGGAATGAAGAAGCTGGGGAGAGAGGAACGGGAGCTTTACTTTAAATTGAGTAGTGCCAACGCACATTTATTGGCTCTAATGTGCTACAGGCGGCGCCGCCCGCCGCCTCCACCCGCCGCCTCCGCCGCCGCCGCCGCAGTGTGGCGGGCGGGCGGGCGGCGCGGCCCTGCAGCAGCCGCCGCCGCCGCCGCCGCCGCAGCCGGGGACATAATAACCTTGTGAAGGGTGCAGCGCTCCGCCGCCCCCTGGATAAAGACTTCACAGCGCGCGCAGGCCTCGCCCCAGACAAACATAATCTTTTGTTATTATGCTGTTAATACGTTTTCGTTCCACACACTGATTTCAAACAACCCCCCACCCCACCCCGCCCCACCCCGCCCCAATAGCCAAGCAGAAGAAGAGGAGGAGGAGGAGGAAGGCTGATATAGGTTTTTTGGGTGGAGCGCTCGAGCTGTGTTGTGAGGCGAGCCGCCAGCCGGGTGGCCGGCAGTGTCCGTATTCATTTAATGGACACTGGCGATAATAAAGATGAATTATTTACCGCGCGGTTCCTCCCAGCGGCGCCGAGGCGCACCTCCAACCTGCACCATCAGCCACATCCCGAGCGGCTGTCTGTCGTCTCCCACAATCCCTTTCGCCGCAGCGTGCTGACACAGAGCGCTTTGTGCGGCGGGTCCGCGTGGCGGCCGATCGACTGGCTCATTGATTAACAGATTGGAAATATTAACTGGGGGATGATCCATCCCGGGTCGCCCGTGTCATTTCCATTACGCCTCATTCGGAGACAAGGCACGCGGGGCTGCACGAGCAGCGGCACGACCTGCCGCTCATTAGCATTCTAATTAAGAGGCCCTCAGATAATGATCAATCAGAACTATCACTTAGCCAGGAGACACCCAGCAGCATGCAGATGTGGGGGTGGGGGGGCACGCGTAGACACGCGCACGCGCACGCACATGTTCGCTCACGCAGCGGATACACGAGCACACGCTGCAGGGATTTTCATTTAAACTCGAATTTCTTTTGTTAACACGTTCACAGCGAGGCTGAGGCCGGATGAAAGAGAAGATGTGTTGGTCTGCGGCCGTAAACACACACCGAGGATGTGTTGGTCTGCACAAACACACAGAAGATGTGTTGGTCTGCACAAACACACACAGAAGATGTGTTGGTCTGCGGCCGTAAACACACACCGAGGATGTGTTGGTCTGCAGGGCGCAAACACACACAGAAGATGTGTTGGTCTGCACAAACACACAGAAGATGTGTTGGTCTGCACAAACACACACAGAAGATGGGTTGGTCTGCAGGGCGCAAACACACACAGGATGACAGCTGTTTGTATGTCTGTGACGACAACTTGCTTAAATGCAATGATTACAGACATTTTCTGTTTTGCATATTAAATGTGTGGAGACCCCGTGGCATCCTGTCCCGGACCCCTCCGTGGCATCTTGTCCCGGACCCCTCCGTGGCATCTTGTCCCGGACCCCTCCGTGGCATCCTGTCCCGGACCCCTCCGTGGCATCTTGTCCCGGACCCCTCCGTGGCATCCTGTCCCGGACCCCTCCGTGGCATCCTGTCCCGGACCCCTCCGTGGCATCTTGTCCCGGACCCCTCCGTGGCATCTTGTCCCGGACCCCTCCGTGGCATCCTGTCCCGGACCCCCCCCGTGGCACCTTGCTCGCCGGTGTGAAAACAGGCGGTCTTGTGCTCCTCTCGGAAGACGCAGGCGTGTGTTCTCTGCGGCAGCATGACGGACGGCTGCGTCCACCTGAGGAGCCGCGATAAATAAACATGCGCCCCGTTTGGCGCCATGTCAGCCGTGTAGTGTTTTACGAGGCGGACTTTGCGCAGCCTCTCACATTAACTCCGTAGAGCTGAGAGGCCACCGCGGCCACCCAGCGGCCGCCGCGCCGCGCTCGTTACGCACCAGCCGCGCAGCGCTGATTTAGGAACCACCAGCGGGCCCCGGGGTCCCGGCCGGGAGACACGGGGCCTCATTGATTGGATTTTATATCGCCGTATTTGGAGATCTTAACATGCCAGAATTTACAACCTGGAGAATAATAATGTCATATAAAACCTGACAGAGCCACAGAAGGAGCCGGCGTCTCTCATCTCTGTCTTCCCGCCCCGCCGGATTATCCGGTCACCACGTTTTCAATTTCAGATGTGTCGCTTTTTTTCCTCTGACCGGGAGACATTTGTGTTTGAGATCAATATGAATTCATAAAGCAAACGCAGTGCGGGCGGTATTATATACTGACATATCTATATGACTTCTCCCCATCATCTGTGTGCTGCACAAGATTTATTTGTGTCCTAAATGATTTACCGGATGTAGCGTGAAAAAAAGGTGCAGCAGTAGAATGTCAGTGCAAAAGAAATATCATAAAGTGAAGTTACACAATAATTAGCACAAAATGAGGACGATAATAATAATAACAATAATAATAATAATAACGGTAATAATAGCGTAAGGATTAGATACACTCATATGATCATATTGCTCATATGAGTGTATCATTGTTAAATATGTGTCGTTATTTGATATAATGGGCTTGATGCTTTTTAATGACTTTAGGAATGACGTGTTTCAGACACGCGGCACATTTATAACCTGCTGGTTTCATTTTTAACCTGCTGGTTACATTTATAACCTGCTGGTTACATTTATAACCTGCTGGTTACATTTATAACCTGCTGGTTACATTTATAACCTGCTGGTTACATTTATAACATGCTGGTTACATTTATAACCTGCTGGTTACATTTGTAACATGCTGGTTACATTTGTAACCTGCTGGATACATTTATAACCTGCTGGTTACATTTGTAACATGATGGTTACATTTATAACATGCTGGTTACATTTATAACCTGCTGGTTACATTTATAACATGCTGGTTACATTTATAACGTGCTGGTTACATTTATAACGTGCTGGTTACATTTATAACCTGCTGGTTACAAATGTAACATGATGGTTACATTTATAACATGCTGGTTACATTTATAACCTGCTGGTTACATTTATAACATGCTGGTTACATTTGTAACCTGCTGGATACATTTATAACATGATGGTTACATTTATAACGTGCTGGATACATTTATAACCTGCTGGTTACATTTGTAACATGATGGTTACATTTATAACATGCTGGTTACATTTATAACCTGCTGGTTACATTTATAACGTGCTGGTTACATTTATAACCTGCTTGTTACATTTGTAACATGATGGTTACATTTATAACGTGCTGGATACATTTATAACCTGCTGGTTACATTTGTAACATGATGGTTACATGATAAGGCTCCATAGAAGAAATTAACTGGGATGCTCTGAAAAATATATCATTACTTTACTTTAGAAGATGATGTGATATATTTTTATTTCACATAAAACATCAATGATACTGTGACATTTAGAATGTGTCAGTGAATTAAACCAATAATAATAGGATAATAATAGAATATTAATATGATAATAATAGGATAACAATGGGCGATTAACTGGTTCTACTTCTAAACATAATTATTCAGTCAGACATTGAAGGTTTAACTGCAGAAGATCTTGTGATGTTCGGGACGTGGTACGTTGTTCATGTCTACATGATGTACACGTGTCTAACAAGTCTTAATCTATCTCACATTTAATTACGTGCAATTAGCAGCATGCCATACAAAAGATGAGGCAAACATTTTATTCTAGACTCATATGAACAAACTATTTTTGGAGTTTGATATTAATGACAGTCATGGACATTCGTGGTGCCACAGCATTCATGGCAAAAACGTTTTGCACCTTGCGCCGATAATCTTTGGACTAACTTGACCGAATGAGACCAACCATGCAATCATCCCACATCCGCTTCCTGACCCCGAGGGCACAAACTGATTCCTCCAAGTGAAATTGAAAAAGTGGTCGGTTACACTGAACCGTGTGGCACACCCCAATGTCTGCTGGACTGAATCGGCCCAGTTAGTGGCTAGATGGACACACCAAGGTGACCAGCTCCTTCTCACCGTGTGATGCTGCGCGCGCGCACACACACACACACGCACACACACGCACACACACACACACACGCACGCACGCACACACACACACACACACACACATGGAGTTTCTCAACCTTATGTTAACACATTGTAATTACTCCTCTTCCTCCGCATGCTCCCCCTCCCTCCCCCTCAAAAATGACAGGACGTGGACGCGGCCGAATTATTGAATTTCCATGGGGCGCCTCGGGTCATGTCGGGACTGTTCAATTCTAGCCTGAGGAGGACAAGCCATTAACACGAGATGAGTCAAGAAAGCAGCTCCTTCTGATTGCCTCAGAAACCATTACCACCCAGCAGCGGCAGGACAGGAGCCGGACACATGCCCTTACCGCACCCACACGCACACACACACGCACACACACACGCAGTCACACGCACAGATACACTCACATGTACACAAGCATACAAACGCTTACTTGCGGACATATATTTATGTGTGTGTGTGTGTGTGTGTTTGTGTGTGTACACACACACACACACACACCCACGTGCACATGCACATGCACATAATGGCACACGTGCACATAGTTAGGTATCATTCCGGCACACACAAACACACAAACACAGATACATACTAGTGGTGTGTGTATGTGCACACCACTAGTCCACATCTCGCCCTGCACCCCCCCCCCCCCCCCCCGCCGCCGCCGCCGCCGCCGCGCCAATCCTGTGGAAAGCAAACCCAATTTACATGAGCTGAGGGGAGGTGACAGGTAGCAATCAGCAGGGGAATAAGGTCAGAGGCTGCTGCCTGGCTGCGTATTACCAGCACCGGCCCACACCTCCACACTGTTTATACCGGGCCACGACCTCCGACCCCTGCACATACCAACCAATTGCCCTTTAGTATAATTATGTGGAATAATCATTTAGCGTTTGATTTGAAGGAAATAAGGACTCCTCGTTTTTTATCGGGGGGGGGGGTCATTCTGATAAACACTATTTTGGTGCAGGGCCCGTCTGGCTACCGTAAGTGAAATACCCTCAGTGTAAGAAGTCACATTTCTATTTGTCTGTCTGTCTGTCTGTCTGTCTGTCTGTCTGTCTGTCTGTCTGTCTGTCTGCCTGTCTGTCTGTCTGCTTGCCTGTCTGCCTGTCTGCCTGTCTGTCTACCTGTCTGCCTGCCTGTCTGTCTATCTGCCTGCAATGTCTTTACATCTTCCTGTCTTCCTGCCTGTCTGTCTGTCTGTTTGTCTGTCTTCCTACCTGTCTATCTGTATGTCTGCCTGCCTGCCTGCCTACCTGCCTGCCTGTCTGTCTGTCTGTCTGTCTGTCTGTCTGCTTGTTGTGGAGTTGGAGTTGGAGGTTGGTATGAAGGTGGAGGTTCGTATGGAGGTTGGTATGAAGGTGGAGGTTGGTATGAAACTTGGTATGGAGGTGGAGGTTGGTATGGAGGTTGATCTGGAGGTTGGTATGGAGGTGGAGGTTGGTACGAAGCTTAGTATGGAGGTTGGTATGAAGGTAGAGGTTGGTATGGAGGTTGATCTGGAGGTTGGTGTGAAGGTGGAGGTTGGTATGAAGGTTGGTATGGAGGTTGGTATGAAGGTGGAGCTTGGTATGGAGGTTGATCTGGAGGTCGGTATGAAGGTGGAGGTCGGTATGGAGGTTGGTATTATGACGTCACCACACACTAAATGATATGCAACCTTCTGGTCATTGCTTTTTTCCTCCTGACTTTTACAGCAGCTGAGAGTTTGTTTGATGCTTTCAGCGATTAAAAACCCTGCTGTGAGACCCTGCTGCTCTTCATCTTCCTCATCCTCCTCCACCTGTTTGGGGGGCGGGGTTATGTCAGCTCTTAACCTCGGCCTGTAGAAACCAAACAAACAAAATATTCTTTTAAATCATAAACTGAACCCTCCGCAGCGTTCCATCCGTCTCCTCCACGCCACGCAGTCACGTTAGTAGCTGGTGGTGACCTCCATCACAGCATCCATCAGCAGCCAGTGACCCCCACCTCCCAGGAGAGCACGCCTCATCCACACACCCACCCCGCCCGGCTACACCCATCTACAGCCTTAATGGTGGGAGGCCCTGATCAGCCACCCCTTTCATTGTGTCCTCCTACGTGCGTCACACACACGCACGCACACACACACACACACACACACACACTCACACACCTAGTGCATGCCTAGTGCAGGCACAAACACACACACACACACACATTCACACACACAAACAAACACACACACACACACACACAGACACACAGACACAGACACACACACACACCTAGTGCATGCCTAGTGCAGGCACAAACACACACACACACACACTCACACACATTCACACACACAAACACACACAAACACACACACACACACACACACACACACACACCTAGTGCATGCAAAACATATCACACAGACACACCAACCGAATGCAGGCATGCTCATGGGCAGTGGGCAGGGGCACGTTGTGATGGTGCATGCGCCCCTCCCTGCAGGGGGCCGCATGCACACGTCCCCCTCCTCATCACGCGCATCAAGGTAAAGGTGTTGGAGTGTAGAGAGCGCACGTGCGACAGGAAGGAGGTTCTCGTGTTTAGAAGTTGTTCGTGCTTGTAGGCGCGAGACGTGCGGGCGCTGGTGATGGGCGTCTGTTGGCGGCACGCTGCGCGTCCGTTGTCCACGCAGCGCTGCACTTTGAGCAGTGTGTAGTAAGGGCAAAGCACACAGCACAAAGTCCAGCCTGCCGCATGTAAATGAGGCGCCGCCAGGGCGGGCGGGGCATCGACAGCATCGGGCGGGCAAATGTTCCGCTCGCTTGCCGTCATTTAGCTGCATCACCGCACCACCCCTCATGTTCTGCCCCCAGGGCAAGCAGCGCCCTGCCGCATCTGCCCCACGCCGGCCCCGCTCCTATGCGTGGGTATGTGTGTGTGTGTGTGTGTGTGTGTGTGTGTGTGTGTGTGTGTGTGTGTGTGTGTGTGTGTGTGTGTGTGTGTGTGTGTGTTTGTGCCTGCACTAGGCATGCACTAGGTGTGTGTGTGTGTGTGTGTGAGTGTGTGTTTGTCTGTGTGTCTTTCATGTTTCCTTGCGGACAGCATCACTTTACATTTATTGAAATGAGCAGCCCTCCCTGGAGGCGGGGGCGGGGGTGGGGGTGTGAGGCCTGAAGCCATGCTAGCATCTATCGACTCTTCAGGATTAGTGCTTGGCTGCGGCGGCCCGGTGGAGGTGACCCACGCGGAGCCAAAGTTCAGGGGGGGGGGGCGTCACCAAGGCTCGGATCAGGGTCCCTGCCTCTCCCGCGGGGGACTTGAAAGTGTGAAATGATATGCTGTGTCCGTGCACGTGGGTGCACGTGCACGGACACGCAGAAAGGCGGTCCCGCACACATCCACCTCTGACAGCAGCCGCGGATCAGCAGCCACATCAAACAGCACCGGGATCAGCGAGGCGAGCACGCGGCCCCAATTAAGGCCGCGCTCGCTGCTCGTGTGAC